>JABXWE010059730.1:0-13942 GCA_014611495.1 Limonius californicus
ATTTATATTTATCTGTATAAACCGATAACAAACACTTCACGGTGTGAATCAGTTATTTGCTCCTGTTTATAATTAATCCGGCTTTATTGTAGAATTTTATTACAGTAGAATGTTATGAAAAACTAATTAACAAGAGAAATTTTAACCTCATGCTATCTTCACTTATCACAAAAACGTCTGCACGTCTTTGATTACTGATCTCGACTTCTTTGTTTCAGCTGTTTAGGCTGGGCAGCATACGGAAAACTCAAGGATGGATTTAAAAGCGACATTCCAATAAGCCAGAAATTTAAAGTTTCTTTACAAGTTATCTGCCTGTTTTAACTTATGGAGTAGAAACCCTTGCACTGACAAAAATGTTACAAAAAACTGAGGGTTGCCCAAAGAAAAATGAAGCGGTCGCTTTTATGGAACGCACCCTGTATGCACGACGTTATTTAGATATCTGCAAACGCAGCATTAACCGGAGCGCATTGTCAAGTGCGGGGAAGAGATGGAAGTCAGGTTCCAGCTCTCGACCTGAGTGTTACGCATATTTAAAATTATCCCCGAACGTGCAAATGAATGTAATTTACCAATAGGTAGTTACTTTCGCTTTGCGCGGTACCATTCACGGTACGTCCGTTAAACGGGAATAATATTCGGTTTCCAAAAATTTTGAAAATATCATTTGAAGTACCGATTTGGGAATTTTCGTCGTATGACGCAATATTGAAAAACTCTGCCAAAAGTAAGCGGTTCCGAGAGAAGCAACTGTAAAAGATTCAGCACTACACTCAGGGATTGACTCAAGCTTTACACCCTCTTAAAAGGCCAATTTTGTATCAAAAAAGGTAAATTTTTAAAACCTTTGTTAGTTACTCTTCGGCTGTTCCATTCAGTTTATCGAGAGGGAGGCCCCCAGAAATGGCGCCGTTCATTGTGAAATCCTTTGAAATCAGTTTATAATTTTTTATGTTTTATTCGAAGAACTTTACCGATATAAGAAAATAATACTGCGTGTGCAAGGCCTTTTTGCAGTATCTCTTTATATTCACGTATTATTAACTTAGTTTGAATGGTTTGGGGTTCACCTGTACGTGGACCCCTTGTTTAATATTAAGATTGTTCGTTTCAAACTGTGTTTCTTCTTTTTTTCAATAATTTACATCTGTTTGATATTTAATTATAATCATTTACCAGTTGGTATGTATTTATGCCCGCCTTTTTTTACTTTCATTATATGCCTTTCTTTAAACTCAACTCGTATGTTATTGTGATCTTTGGTAAAAGAAATGTTTCCTGTAAATACAGGTGAGAGCGAAAATTCAGTCCAAAGTTTCAGGGTAGTAAATGTTCTGGAGCATTTACGGAATGATTAAACGGCGTTGGTTGACCATCCCCTGGCGTAAATATTTAAATGCCCTTTTTTACGTCAGCATCACGCCGTATTTCGTAGTTGTCGTGTTCTGTCCTTTAAACATTTAAAATGGTTTATTTGATTTCAGAAAGAGTTGAAATAATTGCGTTTCTCTTCGGAATCAATGAATGTGCAAGTAGGTCTTGCAGTTAGTGAGAAAATTTTGGGATCTGTCCCAAATAAATGAGAAAAGCTAAGAAATTAAACTGTATTACACGCAAATTGTCTTGACCCGTTTAGACGTCTTTCGAAGAATTAAGATTTACTGTCATAAAACACCCTGTCTTGTTTTCGGTGGGCCACTCTGTATATCAATTGTTAGAGAGTTAACTGCAATGTAACACGCGAACTATATTAAAATATAATTGGTGCTGGTATTAAGTTCCTGAAATATTCTGAAGTTATTTTTTAAGTAAGGTTTCCAGACATGCGTGTACAGTGTGGACAAGTACTCATTACTGTTACAGTAGTTTATATTACATACAACATAATTTAAATGTCATTAAAATTCTTCTGTAAATGTAACAGAAATTTATATTGAGAATTATTTCATAATTTAAAAATCAGACATAGTTCACACTCATTATATTGTCTTCACTACTGATGATTATATTCCGTTAATTTCTTCATTGAACTAATTAAAAGCCAGTTTCACAGAACATTTCATTAATTGCAGTCACAATCGATTACTTGCTTATTTTATTAGCTGAACTAATTTAAAAGTTCTGGCTGGATTTAAATAAATACCTATAGAAAGAACTGAGGTACAATAAACCCTTTCAGTTGCTCGTTTCTTAACATCTCCTGGAACTTCCTTATCCGCTACTATGCAAAAAGTATGGGTTATCGTGCTGATTGCACTATCCTGCCAGGTAACGAAATTCTACAACTTTAAAATTTTTAAATTTAATATTTATGTGTTTTAAGTTTGTGCTGGTTCAATCCAAGCATATCGAGACCACCATTGAGGTTTTGGTAAGAATACTTTTTTTATTGGAATAGAATCTAAAAGGTTATACATAGATTTTAAAGCAATACAATTTACAAATTTTTGATGAATATCAGAGTGCTCCAAATTATTTGTTTAATTTGTTCTTTCAATCAAATACAAACTTGCCAATTTTATAACGTGCACGTGATGATATAGAAGAGAGTACTTGGTAACAAGCCAGAAGACGAGGATGTCGGTGTGAAGAACATCCTTAGTATAATTATGTCAGAACTGATGCTGGAAACTGCCGTATGGTATATAGACGAGTATAAGCAAGTAATAAAAACATATTTTATACTTAGAACAACTTGATCATTTCTATTGTATTTAAAGAAATATTTGGAAGAGGACCAGAACGATTTGGTAAGTGTTTAACCAGGGCTCAATGGACTAAATTTTTCGTGGTAGAAAAATGTTAACGATTGGCTACATAATTTTAGAAAGAAACATTGCAACGTCTGCTTCAGTAACTAACAAAATCCTGGGCACGGATTTGCAACTTAGTGGATTACATGATATTTTAATTTTAAATGTTTAAATCCTGTAATATGACAATTTCTTTCAAAATCATATGGAATATGTTGTAATAAAGTTATTTCCTCAAATAAATATGGTTTTAATGAAATACAATATAGTTATATATTTTTACATTTTCAAATAGATATTGTCCCTTATTTCTTCATATATCAATGTTTGTGACGTTCTATTATTTCCTCCCTTATAGTTCTTGTGTTGAGACGCTAAAGAACCTACAAAAGTTAACAAAACGGAAATAAATCTAGGAACCAACGTAAATGTCTTTAAATGTTCATTGAAATTTAAATATGCCTTCAAATCTTTCAAAAATTATACACAGACGTAGAAATATTTCATATTCGGTGCTGTATTACAAGAGCCTACCCATTCTGTACCATGTTGCCAGATGTACACGTGTGTGTTATCTGTGTGGACTAATTGCAGACACAAGCACGCAGCACATCATTGCCAATGGTAATAATTGGCAACAACGCCCAATCCCACTCTATTCACCTGGTCTTGTCTCTCCTCTTTATTCTACTGGCGCACTAAGAAACGGCCCATTATTATGAGGCAGAGTCAAATGAAAACCTTGAAAGTATACCAGTTGGAATTTTGCCTTACAAGTTGGCAGAAATATTATTTTTGAGATGTAGAAGGTCTTGCTAATGACATATTATAGCAACAATTGAAAATGTTGACAAAGGGACAGTTAAAAATGGCAACTGCAGTAGAGTACCGCACCAGCGAGAAGCAACGTTCTGTTATTCGTTTCTTGCATAGTGAAGGGGTGAAACCCATTGATACCCATCGTTGAATGAAGCTGGACTCTCGACATTTCTTTAATATCTTATACGTGAGAACCTATTGAGCAGCAAACATAGATTCAGTCCACTATTTGGTGGCAACAAAGCTCCGGGCTAGAATATTTAATCAGAAAACACAAAAAGAGGGAAGAACAAAACGGTACAATGTGGCAGCACTGCCAGATGCAACCAAAGAAGAAGAATTTAACAGAGCCTTAAACAACAACCTTTCACATGGCAGTAGTGATGAAAATTGTAGCATAAATGATTAATGGGAAAAATGTAAAATCATAATGCAGAAGACAGCCGATGAACTGTTGGGAAAACAGCCCCAAAAAAAAACAAAATGATTGGTTCGACGAGGAATGCAAAAAGGCAACAATTGGAAAGATATGGCATATAGAAAAATGCAACAAATACAACGTACAAGAAGAGCCCAAGAAGAATATCGGGAACTAAGACATGTCGAAGAGAAAATACATAAAGCAAAAAAGAAGGCACACAACGAAAGGCATCTGATGGAGCTAAAACAACTAAACAACCAAAGAGAAACTAGAAAATTTTACACACAATTAAATACTGCACGGAAAGAATTTAAACAACGATCAACTATGTGCAGGGATAAAGAACAACATCATTAGAAATAAACAGGGAATACTAGAAACATTCCGAGAGCAATTAGACAAGGACAAGGACAACTCAAGCAATAGTGATTTACCAGGGAGTAAAGTATTGCCACGAGACTACGAACAACTAACGAATGAAATAAAAGAAGAAGAAGAAGAAAAACAGAACCCCCTTACACTACAAAAAGTACGAAAATCAATAAACAAACTGAAGTCCAATAAAGCACCAGGTTCAGACAACTTGTACAGAGATAAAAAGAACATCATTAGCAATAAACAGGAAATACTAGAAAGATGGCGAGAACACTTGCGAGAGCAATTAGACAAGGACAACTAAAGCAATAGTGATTTACTAGGAAGTAAAAAAATCCATTAAGGCACCAGGTTCAGACAACCTACCAGCCAAATTGTTTAAGAAAGAGAGAGATAAACTAACTGAAGTAATACACAAACTCCTAGCAAAGGTATGGCAACAAGCGACACTCCCAGATGCGTGAAACTGCGGTATTATAAGCCCAATTCACAAAAAAAGGGATTAACTCAACTGTGCCAACTACCGAAGAATCTCCTTATTAAACGTAGCATAGAAAATCTTTTCTAATATCCTATTCGAGCGACTGAGATCATGTACTGTGGGAATAATAGGGAAATACCAGTACGGATTCCAACAAGGTAAACCAACAATAGAGCACGTATGCGCACTCAAACAAATCTTGTTAGAGCCACGCGAATTTAATATCAAAACGCACCATCTATTTATCGACTTTAAAAGTGCATATGATAGCATAAACAGGAAAGCACTCTATAACGCTATGGAAGAGTTTGAAATACCAAAACACCTTGTCGAATTAGTCAAATTAACTATGAAGAAAGTTGAAAGTAGAGTGCAAATACAAAATGACCGATCACACCCATTCAATACTGTAAAATATCTACGCCAAGGAGACGCCTTTTCCTGTCCGCTTCCTAACATAGCCCTTGAAAAAGCCATCAGAATATCCAAGATCAACACTAACGGAACGATATTTAACAAATCCGTTCAGATATTAGCATAAGCAGACGATATAGACATTATTGGAAGAAGCCTACTAGCTGTCAAAGAAGCTTTTCTAAATCTCGAAGAAGCTGCAAAAAAATGGGCCTACAAATCAACGAGCAAAAAACCAAATATGTAGTTGTGGCATGTAAAGGACAGCGTCCAATAGTACGCCAAAACTTTATCATAGACAAGTATAACTTTGAGGCAGTGAAGGAATTTGCCTACCTAGGGACAGAAGTTAATACCGAGAATAACAACAGTGCAAAGATTCAGAGACACCTAGCGAATAAATGTTATTATGGATTACTGAAACATCTTAGATCCAACAGTATCTCCAGACACACAAAAATTAAAATTTATAAAACGTTAATAAAACCAGTACTGAAGCATAGTTCAAAAATTGCCAAACGAGATGACACCGCACTACAATGCTTCGAACATAAGATCCTAAGAAGCATATATGGGGCAGCGAACGAAAATGGAATGTGCTACAACTTTGAACTCTACCAAATATACGACGCACCAGACATAATAACGACAGTAAGAATTGGAAGATTGCGATGGATCGGTCACTGTCAGAGGATGAGCGTAGAGGATCCACTACAGAAAACCCTAGAAAGCAGACCTCGGGGCAGAAGAGGCGTAGGCCGACCAATAATGAGATACCTAGATGAGATAGATAAGGATTTCCGAGTACTCGGAATATGCCAGTGGAAGACGAGAGCTGGAGACAGAAATGAATGGAAGAAGATGCTTAAGGAGGCAATGGTCCACAAAAGACTGGATGGCCAACGTTGATGATGAGAGCGAAAATATGGACATTAATGTTTGTCATTCCAACAAATGAATGAATGGAGAAACAAGTTTAGAAACGGGTGATTTCCGTAGATGGTTCTCCCCGACCCACTCAAACAAACCGTGTTGTGACGCCTGAATCGATTGATCGATTGCGGCATTTGAAACCTTAGTGAAAGAAAATCGTCGAGTTACCCTTAATGAAATCCCTGAAGTTTTGAATATGAGCCATGGTTTCTACATCATATTATGCATGACATCCTCCAGTACCATAAAGTGTCAGCAAGGGGGGTGCCGAATTAATTGTCTCCAGAATTGAAACAACGACGTGTTCATGCTTGTGAAGAACCTTTGATATGCGATATGAAGCAGAAGGAGATGCTTTTTTATCAAGGATTGTGACTGGTGACGAGTCCTGGGTGCACTATTATCAATCTGTAACCAAGACAGCAAGCAAAGAATGACGTTACACTTCTTCGCCAAAACCCAAAGAATTTCGCACAGAGCTCTCGGCGAGAAAGGTTATGCTGACCCTTTTTTGGAATGCCAGAGGGGTAATTTTGAGGACTGCATGCCTAATGAGGTTACTGTTACAAGTGTCACAGCTCTGGCATTTCCTTACAGCACGACAACGCGCGGCCATGTACTGCATGTTGAACGGTGGCAACATCCAAGATTTGAAATTTGAGTGTCTACCACATCCTTCTTATTTCCCTGACCTTGCTCCGAGCGATTACCATATCTTTGGTCCGCTTAGAGAGGCATTAGGTGGGAAGAAATAACAGAACGACCGACTGTAACAGCGTCCCTGCGATCAACTGAAAAAGGTTTGTGATAATATTTGACTTCTGTTGGTTAAACAATTTATACATGTGTGTATTTTCCTTTTAATATCCATTTAGGTAGGGATAGCTTGATTGAGATTTGAATTTTGTTTGTGGCGCCCGACATAGTAAGTTTAAGCAGCCATAATTTCAATTGCTGGATAATAATTTCTTTTTCTTTATGAAACCTCATAATATTATTATAGTAAGGGATATCACAGCAATATATATAAATGTAGTGTTTTCACTGTACACCTTTTTAGGTGATTTGGGCAATTCAATAATTTGCTAGATAAATCAGTTAATTGTATACATACATCAGGGTGATGTATCCTTCCATTCATCCAAGGCAATTCCAGATAAGAGTTTGTAACCATTATTGCTACAGAAAGTAAACCACATGCTTGACCCTTTGATTGACATTTTCACAATTAATGCAATTATTATGGCAGAAGATCAGTATATATATATATATATATATCCAAAAAGATATTTCGATCTACTTGTGTAGATACTTTTTTGGTATCCTCAATTTTAGTTGTGTCTGTTTGAAGTGTTCGTGGTGATATTTGCTCATCAATTTGTGTAGGAACTCGTTCTAGACTAGTAAATGGAATATTGAAACTATGACTTTGTGAAACTTATATCAGCACAAATAATCACATGCAGTGCATTGCGAAAGGTTTACGGTATATCTTGTAAATAAGATTTTCAGAAGTGCGTTACTTCAAAGTATATAATTATTACCGTTGCAGTAGTTTCTATTACATATAAAATGATTTAAAAGACACTACAATTATGTTGTAAATGAAACAGAAATTTGTATTCAGACTTATTTAATGATTAAACAAAAATTAGACATGGTTCTTACATCTCATAACTGTTCAAGCCATGTTATTATATGACGTTAATATCCTTACTACCTATAGTAATTATAAACCATTTTCACATAATTTCTCCGTAACATTTCCTAATTACTGTCAAAATCGATTACATACTTATTTTATTAGCTGAACTAAATTTTAAAATCCAGTTATTCTGATTTAAATAAATACCTCTCGTAAGACAGTTGAGTTAGAATAAACCTATACAGAGGCTCGCTTTTACACATCTTCTGGAACTTTATCATCCTGTACTATGCAAAAACTATGGGTTATGGCGCTGATTGCATTATCCTGTCAGGTAAGGAAATTATAAATAAACATTTTTAAACGTAATGTTTATGCCTTTTAAGTTCGTAGTGACTCAAGCTACAACCGTCGAGATAATCATAGAAGTTTTGGTAAGAATATATTTTTATTTTCCTACAATCTTATTTGAATACAAACAAGTAACAATACGTTCAATTTTTAACTATTCACATATTTAAAGTTACTTATTTTATAATTTGTGCATTATATTTCAGAATAGAATGCTTGGTGATTTTGGTGTCCAATTAAGTGGAGAGAAACCTACCAAGTTAGACGTCCATTCTTTGGATTCATCAGTACGGGACCTGGCAATGGCCGTAAAGTTTATAGAGAACTACCAGCGGGTAATTAAAAATTATTCTGTGCTTACAACGATTTGACCAGTTTTATTGCATTTCAAGAAATATTCAGCAGAGGACCAGAACAACGTGGTAAGTATTTAATATCAGTTAATTCATTACTCTTTTCGAAGGAAAGAAATTTTAACGATTGGATATGATTTTAGCAGGAAATATTACAGCGCCTACTTCTATAAATAGAAAAAGCATGGTCACCCATTTACAGCTTGGTGGATTACATGATATTTGAGTTAAAAATGCGAAACACGCGCAATATAGCAGTGCCATACAAAATCATGTACAATATATTACAATAAAATAACTTCATCAAACAAATATGAATTTAATGAAATATAATTTTTAGATAATGCTGTGTTATCTTATAATTCCTACATTATTGGTAATGAATCTAGTTTTTGAAACAATTTATAAAACACAGATTGGGGCAAATTTTTTTAGAGTCGGAACATTTTCAAGAGTTTGTCGTTTGGTTTCCACCGTTGGATGCTTGATTCGAACTGCGTGGTTGATAGATTTTGGTTGTTTTCGCTAATCTTGAAAGGTTTTGCTTTAAATCATTGTTTATTACATCTGCAACCAGACTTAGATTTAAAAATTTGTTATTACGTAATTTACATATACAAAGAAATATGAGTTTTATTTAATATTAATGGCACCTTTGTGTACGGTAATAATGTTCAAGTAAATTAAAGGGCGCACACTTTGATGTGATTATAAACAATTTAAATAATCGTATTTTATCAAAAATATGTAATTTTGCATATATAAATATTTGTTATTTGAAGAGGAATTAGAATATAGCTGAGGTTCGAGCGTGGACACGAGCGTGAATAGACGTACCCGCGACTGTAGCGAAAAAGTGATTTAAATTTAACTTCAGACACTTTTTAATAATAATGTAGAAATAATAGCGTAGTAATAATACTGAAGTGAAATACTGTTACGAACCAAACGAGCTTTTTCGTCGACCCGCAGCAGTAAAGATGGAAAAAACTTTCGGCTTAGCTCAGAGGAGTAGGGGTGGTACACGGAAACCGCTTACGGGAGGAAAATCTTTCTAGTTGTATAAAGGGTAGGTCAAAATTAACGGGCGCGACCTTCCAAATTACAGCAGATAACCAGTTCTCGTGGAAGGCCGAGAAACCAGCAGCTTACGGGAATCGGACTCACCTTTATTGTGCCCCCTCCTACATGTAAAGCTTGCAAAGTTCATTCACACAAAGATAAAAATACACATAAATAGAAGATGTGATAAATTTCAAGACAAATATAATTCAACTTCTTTTAGTTTACTGGCATGATACAAAAATTATAACAATGACATGGAAAATGGTAATATTTATGGTTCAATGATATGAGATTTTGTTAGAACGTTCGAATTGAAAAAGGCTCGCTGTCAGTGGCTTGCGATTTTTAATTTCTTAGAACAGATCTACGCAGCCAGTGGCGTCGGAGTTTACAATTTATTACACTTTATGAATCTTTACTTAACCAAAAGAAGGAAAAGAACAACTAGTGACTGGAGGTCGCTTTACATCATATTTAAAGAAAAGGTTCAGCACTTGAAGCTTGAAGATTAACTCAAAAAAAGTTTTCACCGCACAATTATAATTTTTCCTACCTTACTGTTGTTCGGTAGGGAGCAGAAAGAGGCACAACTGGGGTGTTCCTAAATCTTCGGAAAGCGGTACGCCCTTGAAGATTGGATCGCTTCTGAAAGGGCTTTTTCGGAATCGATAGAGAAGAGGCGGAAATTTCAGATGACAATAACTCCGCCGTTGGACGGGAGGATCACTTAAAACAGCTAGAAGAACAAAACTTCTACGGGTTTGATCGCTTTATCCGACACAGTAGAGAAAACAATTTCACTGAATTGTTTTTGCACAAAGGTAACACTCTGCTAATATTTTTAATCCAACGCAGTCGTGATTCTTTAGCCTAACGAGAAAAAAGGGGAAACGATAACTTGATTAGCAGAAGAGCTGCTACACAACCCGCAATTCAAAAGAAAACACGTCAGTTCACTTCCAAAGCCTAGCGTCCACTCTTTTTTTTATTTATCTACGGTGCCCGAAAATGAAATCGGGTGACCGGGCAGAGCAAAGGTGCAAATTCCACTGCAGAGGAAACGCAACGCGAACGTGGATCGGCCAAGAATATTACACCACATTGCGAAATATGGTGGAATAATTCTGGAACAATTCCACACCTATATTCCCAGAAAAACGTCCAAGGCCAAGCGCGTAGGCAAAACACCAATCGGCAATTCTGCATGGAAACAACAAAAAGTTTCACTAAAATTGTATTCGGGAAGTAACATATAGTAATTGGCTACAGCACGATAATTAAAATATGACTTTAATTCAGATAAAGTGGCAAAATCACATAACAATACAAATTAACAGAAGTGTACGAAAGTGCATATCATTTGAGAAAGGAACAAATACTTTTATAAACAATATCAGCAACTCGAAAACGTAACGAAGGTTTCGCTCACCTGAGTCGGCAAGATTTAAACCCAAACAAAAGATAATAAGGCACCGAACGGTTTATAAAACAGAATAAAAATGGAACAAGTGTTACAAGAAATCAATATGACACTAAATAAACTAAATGACCTCGATAGCAGAACTGTAAGTATGGATTGTTAGAGTTGACCTTGCGGGGGGGGGGGAACCAACTGAATTTTTCATTTAAATACGCTTGCAGCGCTTCTCTATGTCATTTACGCAGTTACTGGGTAAACAAAAAGCGGATTCGATCAGAACTCACTGGCGACGACAGGCAGCTGACATGCAACGGATAATAAAACACAGCCTTACTAATCTGTCAATAAATATTGGACAGTTGTACTCAACAGGGGTTCTCTAGCCTCTGCCCGTGGGTTCGGATTTGAACAGGATACGGAAACTCATCTGCCGGCTAGCTGCTGGGGGCGGCCCCCTCCCCCACATGCGACGGGAAGAATATCATTAGTGTCAGCACCCCCCCTAAAAGACAGTTGATGCTTTCCTAACATTAAATTCCATTCATAATACTAATAATAAATAATTCCACGTAGGCAAATTTTCGATATAACATCTGCCGACTGACTACCTCCCGACTGATTGCTAGAGCAGTAACGATTATAAAATTTAGATGCAAGAAAAAAATGAGTTAAATGTTATCGAATTATCTAAGTTTTCTCTTATAAAACGTTAAACGACTTTAACAATTAAATGACAAAGTTACATGAAATAAATAGCAAGATCTAATTTAATAAAGCACTTTCGAACGGACCCTCCGTTTCATACAGGAGCACTTGCTTATTTTCTTCCTGTGTTGGTAAAATTCACTAGATGAAATTAGGATGACATTCCCGCGCCACGTTGATCTTGAAATTCAAAATAAAAGTCCATCACGTGCTGCTATTTTCTAAATTTCTCGCAGAAAAACTTAGGACTGAGTATCTTCGTATTCGCAAAATCTTTTCGCAAGGTAATTAACCCAAATATTATTTACTACTTATTACTTCAGATGTTCAAATATACCAGAAATCTAACACTACCTACACCTTTATATTTTCTTTTTAAATTGTTAGTCCCAAACTTGCTGCACTTTTCGAATTGTTGTTCATTCGATGTTGCTTCTTCTTCTTCTCTTTCTCCTTTCTCATTTCCCATTTATGCCTCACGACGTGTGGTCCGCTAGCCATTTAGAGTAGTTGTTACTTATTTGTCTTAATTTATTTTAAATGAAAGTCGATTACTATTCCAGTGGCAGTTCCAAAATATGATGCGAATATCTCCGAACCAATTAAAAGGTATAAAACTTTTATCCAGCTTGTAGCTGATTCCCAACCTTGAAGTTTGTTGACCTTTTAAACGTCAAACGCAGATACAAACAAAACATGTCGAAAAAACAACTGAAGTCTACTGACGCTACTTTGATACTCCGCCCCAAATTCTTGATTTGCGGCTAATTTACTGAATAATTTTAATAATTTTTCACATAGATAAGTAACAAATAGCTGATTTGAACAGTAACACTTAATTAGATACTTTTATTCACTGAGGATGTAGTAAACACACCAAATTACAATTTTAATTCACTCGCCAGACGAGCGTCTATTCACGTCGATATTTTCAGGGTAAGTCTTTTTTATTTTCTCTTCTTTTTAACAAGTAACCATGGCAACATTATAAAAACAAATTAACCAAATCCTAAATATTTAAATACTTTTTTAAAATATCATTT
Source organism: Limonius californicus (assembly GCA_014611495.1). Classification (NCBI taxonomy): domain Eukaryota; kingdom Metazoa; phylum Arthropoda; class Insecta; order Coleoptera; family Elateridae; genus Limonius; species Limonius californicus. Next base: position 12,782 of record JABXWE010059730.1, read on the forward strand.
ACATCCAAACTGAAATTATAGCCATATTCTTTATTGAAAACGAAATGTTTTGATACCTCACAAGACCGATTAATTTTTTTTTGATAAAATTCGTAAGCATATTTAACGCACCTTAACTAATCAATTATAACGACTAGTCAAATCGACGGCGACAATTCTAATATCCTAAATCGAAGCAATTCAACTGAACCTACTATTTGCGATGCAAGATCCAGGTATCAAGGACAAGGGTCGACCAGCTACAGTCGAAGAAGGGGGGGTTTGATAAGCCTAGGCGCCACCTGTTTAAAATATCTTTCGTTCTTGAAAATAACATGAGGTAAACAGGAACCTTGCTGGAGGTCGGACTTACCTTGCTTTGCTAATTGCTTAATTTGTCCCCAAAATAAATTACGATAACCCGAGACACAATAAAACACAACAATAAATTACAAATCTTCCATTTATCTAAAGATTTACCTTAAATCTTCATAACACCACCAATTGGGATAAAATAAGTCTTCAATATGATATGTTTATAGGTATATAACAATGTTTAAACAATTATGGCTAACAGTACCGGTAAACAAATAATAAACCAAAAATTCTTTAATATCTTGGGAACGCAATAATGCGAAAAGATTATCAGACTGATATTCACGACTAAACCCGCTAAGTATTTCTAGATTCTTCGAGGCCTCGCGAATTAAATTCCCAGATAAATAAATACCCAAATAATGGTAATGGTGTCGGCTATCTACTAATCACAAATTAAACTGTCCCACTATTCCCCCTTTCTAACTAAATTTCAAACAATGAAAGCAAATTTAATTATACTGTTGAACATTTAACAAATTAATTCCAAATTCAACGAAAATTATTACCAATTTATACAAAATACAAAGTCAATGAAGGTTAAACATTCATTAAATAAGAGTACTTAGTCTTATTACCAATTTAAGTGTACAATTATAAGTTTTATTATGATTATTTGCTGTTAAACTACAATTTTTCTACAACCCCTCGTATCCTCGAAATTATATTTGAAAATTGAATGTTAAAAAGGATTGACATACCTGGAATTTCGTATCTCGATTTACACCTTTTTTTTCCTCACTCATTCATACTACCGTTCCCCCCCCCCGGAACCGCTTCCGCATTACTTCAGGGGGGTGCGGTCGT
>JABXWE010059735.1:0-20424 GCA_014611495.1 Limonius californicus
ATTACATTTTACAGTGTATGTTAAATTTGATTTAGAAGTTTGCAGAGGGTCATTTTTGATATCTGCATTTGGATTTACAGGTTAGTTTAGATAATTTCAAGTTAGTTTACAATATTTTTACTGTAAAATTACTTACGTCTCACAGGCTACGTTAGATTTTATTAAGAAGTTAACAGTGAATTTAACAAATTTAGAATCAGCTTACCGTGCCGTATTGCATTTTTAAAATTGATTCAGAAGTTGGCTCTACATGCAGTGGTTTATTTTCCTGTTCTATATTTTAATATCTTAATTAACTTAGAAAATTTCGTACTAAATTAGAGTTATATCTGTTTCCACACGTGTTGATTTAGAGGTGTGCCCATTTTGCAATATATAATATCTGATAACCCTATTTGGATTTCTAAATTAATTTAAAAAATTTGGAATCAGCTTACCATATAGCAGTTTTAAGATTAACTTAGAAGTTGACTCTAAATGCAGCGGTTTAATTCCATGTCCTATATTTTAATTTCGTAATTAAGTTAGAAAATTTAGAATTAAATTAGAGTTATATTTGTTTCCGCACAGGTTGATTTAGAGTTTGCTCATGTTGCAATAGATCATTTCTGATATCCATCCTTGGATTTCTAAAATAATTTAGGAAATTTGGAATCAGCTTACCATATTGCAGTTTTAAGATTGATTAGGAGTTGGCTTTGAATGATGCTATTTATTTCCGTTTATTTCCATTATTGGATTTCTAAATTAATTTAAAAAATTTGGAATCAGCTTACCATATTGCAGATTTAAGATTGGCTTAGAAGTTGACTCTAAATACAGCGATTTATTTCCGGGTGCTATATTTTAAATTCTTATTTAAGTTATAAAATTTAGAATTAAATTAGAGTTATATCTGTTTCCACACGTGTTGATTTAGATGTTTGTCCATGTTGCAATAGATAATTTCTGATATCCATACTTGAATTTCTAAATTAATTTAGAATATTTGAAATCAGCTTACCATATTGCAGTTTTCAGATTGACTTAGACGTTGACTCTAAATACAATGGTTTATTTCCGGGTCCTTTAATTTCTTAAGTAAGTTAGAAAATTTAAAATTAAATTAGAGTTATATCTGTTTCCACACATGTTGAGTTAGAGGTTTGCTCATGTTGCAATAAATAATTTCTGATATCCATACTTGGATTTCTAAATTAATTTAAGAAATTTGAAATCAGCTTACCATATTGCAGTTTTAAGATTAACTTGAGAAGTTGACTCTAATTGCAGCGGTTTAATTCCATGTTCTATATTTTAATTTCTTAATTAAGCTAGAAAATTTAGAATTAAATTAGAGTTATATCTGTTTCCACACATTGATTTAGAGGTTTGCTCATGTTGCAATATAGGTATAATTTCTGATGTCCATCCTTGAATTTCTAAATTATTTAGGAAATTTGGAATCAGCTTACCATATTGCAGTTTTCAGATTGACTTAGACGTTGACTCTAAATACAGTGGTTTATTTCCGGGTCTTTTATTTTAATTTCTTAATTAAGTTAGAAAATTTAGGTTTAAATTAGAGATATTTCTGTTTCCACATGTCTCACAGTATCTGCTAAATTTGATTTATAGGTAGGCCATGTTGCAACCGATAATTTCTGATATCCATATTTGGATTTCTAAATTAATTTTGTAAATTTGGAATCAGTTTACCATATTGCAGTTCTAAAATTGATTAGGAAGTTGGCTCTGAATGCAGCGGTTTATTTTCGTGTCCTATATTTAATTTCTTAATTAACTTAGAAAATATAGAATTAAATTAGAGTTATATCTGTTTCCACACGTGTCACAGTTTTTGCTAATTTTGATTTAGTGGTCTGCCTATGTTACAGAAGATAATTTCTGATATCCACATTTGAATTCTTAACTTTAAAATTTCTTAATTTAGGAAATTAGGAATCAGTTCACCATATTGCATTTAAAAAAATTAACTAATAAACTGGTTTATGATGCAGTGGGTCATTTCCGATACCTATATTTTAATTTCTTAGTTAATTAACAGGATTTGAATGATTTCTGTTTGCACTATCTTCTAAATCTGATTTACAGGATTGCTGTTGATGCAGTGGATAATATCTGATATCCATACTTATATCTAAATTAATTTCGGAAATTTGGAATACGCTTACGGTGTTTCAATTCTAAAATTGATATAGGAGTTGGTGGTTTATTTTCATACTCTATATTATAATTTCTTAATTAAGTTAGAGTTATTTCTGTTTCTATACGTCTCGCAAGTATCTGTTAAATTTGACTAAGAGGATTACCCATTATCAAAACGGTAATTTCTGATATTCATATATCTAAATTAATTTAAGAAATTTGGAATTAGCTTACGATGTTTTAGATTGAAAATTGATTTAGAAATTTGCTCAAGATGCAGTAAGTCTTGTCCAATATCTGTATTCGAACCTTAATTAATTTAGAAAAATTTGAATTTATGTAAAATTATTGCTATTTCCTCACGGGTCACAGTATCTGGTAAATGTGATTTAAAGGATTGCTTATGATGCAGTGGAAATTTGCTGATATCCATATTTGATTTAGAAATTAATTTATGAAATTAGCTTACCATATGCAAAGTTTTAAAATTGATTTAAAAGGTTGCTCAAGATGCAGTAGGTCATTTTCAATAACTATACATATTAGAATTTCTTAAGTAATTAGCAATTTTCGAAGTAATTTATAGTCAATTCTGTTGTCTTACGTATTGCAATATCTTCTAAATTTCATTTAAAGAATTGCTCAAAATGTAATGGTTAATGTCTGTTATGTATATTTGGATTTCCAAAAAGAATTTAAAAAATTTTGTTTAAGTAAAAGCATTCCAGTTTCCACATATGTTGGAGTATCATTTGAAATTAATTTGGAAGTTTGCGCAGGAAACTGCGAATCACTTCCCAATGTTAGATTCCTATTAATTTAAAATTTTAAATTAATTATTGGAGATTACAATTTGAAGTATTTTTGGATTATTATTCCTAATTATAGCCATAATTCCTAATTCCAGTTAGAATTCTATGTTACATACACGATTTGAAATTCTTGAAATATCTTTTTAGGCTGGCGTTGGTTGTTACAGCTCAGAACATTCTTTATTTTTTCTACATTAAAATGCATTAATATTTTCAATATCATGCAAATGCAGAAGTATGAACAGTATGAACGGGATAATAAACCGTTGTTTTTGCTTGTCTTGTCACGGGCCGCGAACTCTTCTATTCTCCATCGCGTGTTGTCCGTCCGTCTGTCCGTTGCCCGCTCACCTGTTTACTGAACATGCTACTTTATAGCTACCATGCCATGTCGTGATGTTTTATGTCCACGTATATGTGTAAATTGCAGGGCATTTCTGGAGTGCGATTCGCAAGCTGCTCCACTCTTCAAATTATACCTTTCGATACACCAAGAGGCGAAATCATTGATTAGCGAACACTAAAGAACGGAATATTATGTAAATCCTAAACGTTTAATGGCTACAACACTCAATTCACTGGTCTTTGCCCCATCATAGTTTCGAATGAAATTAGAGGGTTATGTTGTGAAAACGTTTTCACTTGGGCATGATATTTGAAGGAAGTTTCGCGTTTTGTTGGTCGTTTGTTGAATGTTGCTAAGAGAAATATTTATCAACCATAAAGCATTAAAGTCAAGTTTATCGCGGTTTAATATACGATTTAACACATTAGTGTAACTAATAGTTCTGGAAGTTGAGATAAAATTGGATGAATGATTGCGGCGAAAATAGATTTCAATAAAATTGATTACTAAAATAGATTTCTTTGTGGCATTAATTCCAGGAATTAACTGATATTAGCTTTTACTGGAAACTGTTTATATACACGGTGTGTCCAAATAAATATGGTTATCCAAGTGTAGTTCAAAGTAACAGTCTCTGGAAGAGAAACAACTCTAATGGTTTCAGAGCTACATTTGTCATACAACTTAAAATCTTTATACTATAATTATAAACTTTATCTGGGGCCGGCAATAGCATAGTGGTCGAAGCTATACATACTCTACTTTTGTTTTCCCGATTCTAAAAAGAATTATTTCTTTTCTAAGATCTTCGTGGTATTTTAATTTAATGTTAGGCTAGTATAACACGATGTAAATTTTGAGCAAAATTTATCACATGTCATACAGAATTCTGCAAAATATGTATGACAAGAAATTCTTTCTGTGCGCATGCGTAACCAAGTCAAAAATAAAAAGACAAGCTTTACGAACTATATATATATGACCCCATGATAGAAATAGAAGGAGATTCAACGACGAAGCGTTTTATTAACAAAACCGAAAGGCGGAAGAACTGCTAGAAGGCCCAAACACAGATAGCTGAATGCAGTAGAAAAGGGACCTGAAGTGCATGGGAATACGAAACTGGAAATCCGCAACCCAAGCTAGAGATGGCATTACTTGAAGAGGCCAAGACCCAAACGGAGTTGTATAGCCAATGATGATGATCAGCAAACTCAAATAAGCCAAAATTACGTTGACATCTATGAGAAAACTGTCAAAATAATAATGTATCTGTTAATAATGTAAAATTCTATCAAGGTTTCATAATAACTGTTTACTGTTGTTTACATAACCACGAATGTTATTAATTTGTTGTGGACAGAGTTAACGTCGGCGCGGCGGCGTAAACACGCTGTAAAACATTTACCTCTATACGCTCCGGGATTATTGATGAACACTCAAAATTGCTCGTTTGCGCATCGGTACGCTGATTTTTAACAAAGTACTACAGATTTAAGAGGATGTATTTCGTACAAAATTTTACACACATGACACTACACAGAACTGTGTAGAATACTTTGTACAAAATTCTGTGTCGTGTCATACTAGCCATAGATGGAACTACACTTTAACTACTATATAGTGATATTATACAAATGTACAAAAAAATCATTATATAGAAACTTCACTACATATAATTTATGGTTAGATACTAAATTAACCTCATATGTTTGGTTGTCGTCACCATTTCATATCTATTTGTTTGAAGTCCTTATCAACGTCTTCTAACACCTTTGACTTGTCTCCAATACGCATACATTTTTGTTTGCCATTTTAGAAAATTCTTAGTTAAACATCAATATAGCAACTAACAAATAATGGGAGATAAACTTAAGGGATGTGAAGACCAAAGATTATGGTATTATTACGATTAAAATCTTGTCCATCAGCTGTGCAAAGGTAATGAGACCTTCTATGAAATTTATAAACATTTCATAATCCGCTTACAAATTTATCTTTTTACTTGACTAAGAACATAAAAGTTTCTTGGAAAACACAAATTAGAAATAGTATTTCAGAGTCCGCTCAAAATGTTACCTGTATACCTATACCTTACTAACATGATAAACGTTTGAGAGAAAAACATCACAATATGGAGGCTTTACATCATATTTGAGAGGTATTTTTACATGTAATTGAGTCTGACGGGCAAGATCAATGCAAGATAATCATTATATAGGGAAAATCATTAAATGGGGGTTCACTACATGGGAGTTTTACTGTATATGTATTAAAAATATGAAAAACTTGTATATAAGTCATAGTATTTATTTTTGCTCTTACCTAAGAATCGTAAAGATTTTTGTAGGTATCTAGTTTTACTGTCTACAATTAATATTTATTTATTGCCTTAAGAACCATGCAAAGCCATTAAACGAAAATAACTGCTTCTGGTTTGTCTAGTGAATCAGCTTTTAAGGCAAATCTATAAGAAAAAAAAATTAAATATGATGCCTTGCTATAGAGCGAAAGAATTATATTAGGATCATTCTGGATATTTTGTGGAATATGGGAGAAACTCATAGCAGTTACAAGACGCGTAAACGCTATTAATAAAGGCTTAAATCAAAATACACGCCTAGTTAACAACAACAGTGTCTTAAGTAAATTGCACTTGCAGGCATTTACCACCCTACTGTACTTCGTTTATCTCCAACATTCCAAGAACATTTTACATCCTTAAAAACCGTAAACGTGTTATGGTCGCAAGCTTTTTCAAATTTAGCTTTATTAAGCGGTTTTGCAAACGTTGTGGTATTTATCAAGTAAATAACACCCTCTTCACATCTTCTTGTTTTAGATGATTTTAAATTAAAAAATAATGTATGTATGTATGAAATTAATGTACAGTTCGATGTACTTATAACGAAACATGCAGATATACATTATACAGTCAAAAAATATTCAAAAGGTTGATGAAATTGTTATTTACTACAAAAACCAAATGCATATACATGTACATACATATGTATATATTCATTGTGGCAGTAAGCTTCTTATTTCGCCTTAACCATTGAATAAAAAATAAACTTGAAACAGCGAACGTAGAAAACTTGAATTACAAGAGAAAATTTACTTGGAGCTAAATATTTTCTGTCAGATAATATACAAATACTAAAAACATTTTATACCTTGCTGGATACTTTTGGTACGAGCGATGACTGTAAACGAAACACAATACAGAAAACAATGAAAATCTAAATATTAACTTCATTAACGCTCGCTATACTCAGGATCTTAGAGGTTCTTATGAGCTGCACTGCATAATGTTTCTAAGCTTATTGTTTCTTTTAATGTGAATTGTTATATACTATATATAAATACTAACTGTAGGTGCAATTTTAAAACTTTCATAAAGACATGGCTAAAATTATCTCCATAGTAAAGCTTTCTCAGAGATAGTTGCACGTGATTTTGAGGTATCCAAGAGTCTTATATATGCGTACTCTTCGATGTCAAATTATGCTTAGTATTTTCTGTTTATTATTAATTGTGCCCAAACCATGTAAGTTTGCATGTTTTAGGATCCACTCTGTAATGCACTAAATTAAAACTGCACATTTACAAGGTCTATAATTTTGGAGATATGAGGATAGTGCTTTTGGCACTTCCGTTTCCGGTAACGAAATTTTGCGATTAAGAATTATGAACGCTGTCGACCCCTTCTATTATCACAGTACCATATTATTTATTTATAGTAATATGGTTTTACAATATTTACATCAATACAGTAAGAAATTGTAAAAAAATAAACACCCAAAACGTTTCGTTTTTGTAGTGTTGGCAGTTCTAATAAGCAAGGTGTATAATGTATTATATTCTAACAAGCAAAATTTTACTTCTGGAATAATTAAAATATTCAGAACCTACAACAAAAAGCTTTTATTTTAAATTTAAATTTAACAGCTTAAATTACGGTTATCTGACATTTTAATTATAACTTGTGTTTCAACAAATTTTTAGATTATCTAATTGCTCTTACACATTAAAATTATAGATTACGATGGCGTTGCTGCTAAAAAGGTCTGTCTGAATAATAATTTGTATATTTCTATGCGGTCGCGGGCAGTTTTATTAGTTTCTGGGAAACTGTCCCGAGGAAAAAATCGTCCTGATAACATCAGTTTATATGCATACGTAATAAAAGTTTACATATTCGCTTTTGACCCCCTACTGGTCACTGGATACCTTCCACTCGGTTTCAACTTACACTCCTGCCAACATCTCGACTAATTTATGTTGAAACTTCCTTATTATTAGGTATTCACGTTTTGTTATTAAATATTTGTGTGCTGTTTACGTCCTTGCGTGGATTCTTTTATTGAATTGACTTTGGCTTCGATTCGAATTAATACGTTGCAATAAACGGGTCAGCAGAGCCCAAGTGTCAACCGCTGGCGGAAATAATGGGGTGTCGCTTACACTTCATGGTGGTTAGTTCCGGTATCCCCGCTTGTGCCGTCACTGAAGCCGCTTCATTTGTTCCGCTTCTTTAATCTTAGTGTCAAATTTCTATTTAATTTATGTTTCCTATTTGATTGCTTTGTTTGTGTGTCTGTTTCTCTAATTTACTTTAAATTTAGAAAGCATGTTTTATCTAACAGCAGCTTTTGTTGTTATAAATTGGTCATAAAAATGTTAAGGTTAGTTGGAAATGTCGGATAATATACATGTTATGAATTACTAAAAATAATAGATACGAATGGTAATAATTTGAACAAAAACTGAATGTGAATTTATATCTGAGCGTGGTCCTCGGTCAAATGTTACTTGAGAGTCACAATAGCGTCTCAGAAATGCCGCCGTCAATAGTAGCGCCGGATAAATTTATGCAGTGTGAAAATGGCACCGCCCTAAACACCCCCGTCAAAAATAACGCTTGGTAGAAACAGCGCCGGATAAAAATAGTGTAGGGTAACAATAACGCCGCTAAAAATAGTCCAGGTGACAATAGCGCCGGTTAAAAATAATGCACTGCGAACATAGCGCCATATTAAATAGCCCTATCAAAATAGCGATGGGTAAAATGAGCGCTGGGTAAAAATAGCGCAGTGTAGTAAATAGATCTAACAAAAATAGTGACGAGTAAAATTAGTGCAGGGTAAAAATTGCGCAGGGAAAAATAGCTTAGAATGAAAATAACCCTATCAAATAATAATGCGTGTGGAAATAGCACCCTCAAAAGTAGCTACCAGTAAAATCAATACCGGGTAAAAATGGCGCAGGGAAAATTGCTCAGGGTGAAAACAGCACTATATTAAACATGCTATCAGAAAATGCTGCGTGTGGAAGTAGTGCCCCATTAAATAGCGTCATAAAAAATACTCCTAACAACTAGTAAAACAGGGTAAATGTGGCGCGGAAAAAAAAAGCTCAAAATGAAAATAGCGTACCGCAAAAACAGCATAGGGTGAAAACAGCGCCGGGTAAAAATAATGCAGTGTGAAAATAGCGCCGTATTAAATAGCCCTATCAAAATAGCATCGGGTAAAATGAGCGCTTGGTACAAATAGCGCAGTGTAAAAATAGCAGTGTAATAAATAGCTCTATCAAAAATAGTAACGAGTAAAATTAGCGCAGGTAAAAATGGCGCAGGAAAAAATAGCTCAGGATGAAAATAGCCCTATCAAAAAATGCTGCATGTGGAAGTAGCGCCACATTAAATAGCGGCATAAAAAATAGCAACTAGTAAAACTAACACAGGGTAAAAATGGCGCGGAAAAAATAGCTCAAAGTGAAAATAGGGCACCATCTAAACAGCGCAGGGTGAAAATAGCGCCGGTTAAAAATAATGCAGTGTGAAAATAGCGCCGTATTAAATAGCCCTATCAAAATAGCGTGGGGTAAAATGAGCGCTGGGTAAAAATAACGCAATGTAAAAATAGCATTGTAATAAATAGATCTATCAAAAATAGTGACGAGTAAAATTAGCGCAGGGTAAAAATGGTGCAGGAGAAAATAGCTCAGGATCAAAATAGCCCTATCAAAAAATGCTGCGTGTGGAAATAACGCAGCATTAAATAGCGCCTTCAAACGTAGCTACTAGTAAAATCAACGCCGCGCCGGGTAAAAATGGCGCAGGGAAAAATAGCTCAGGGTGAAAACAGACTGTATTAAATAGCGCCATAAAAGAAGCGCTGTGTGAAAATAGCGCCATCAATCATTCATATCAAGATTAATAAAAATTGCTCAGGGTGAAAATAGCATTGTATTAAACAGGGCCATTAAAAATATCGCTATAGCGCCATATTAAATATCGCTATCTAAAATAGCGCCAAGTAAAATTAATGCAGAATAAAAATGGTGCGGGGGTAAATAGCTCAGGGTGAAAACTGTATTCAATAGCGCCATAAAAAAAGCGCTGTGTGAAAATAGCGCCATCAAAAATAGCGATGAATAAAAATAGCTCAGGGTAAAAATGGCATTGTATTAAACGGCGCCCTTCAAAATATCGCTAGGTAAAAATAATATAGGTAAAAAATAGGGCACTGCAAAAATAGCTTAGGGTGAAAACAGCGCCATTAAAAATAGCCCGGAGGAGAAATACCAAAGTGAAAAAGTAGCGCCGTATTAAACAGCGCCATCAAATATAGCGCAAAAATACATGTTGCGGAGTTACAGGGATTTGTGAAATATGTAAAACTAAATCAGAAATTTCTGCATTTAAAGTTTGTTGTTTAGAAATATGTAATAAAAATTCTTGATATGGAATTTTTATGACAATAAAACAAAAATTATAAAAATGGTTCAAAATTAACATATTTTTAAAGTTTCAGTTTTCGACATATAAATATTTTTGTCATTAAGTCAGTTTGTAACATCTACCAATGTTTACCATTCAATCTGGTTTTCATTTATTGTACATTTTTTTTATCTGTGATTGAAGATATTTTTGCGGGCTTCGATTGCGTCGTCGTAGGATTGATTGAAACTGACGTTTCGCTAACCGTTGCAGGTAGTATTATCAACGGATATTTTTCACTAATAATAATAATTACGTTTTGGTAATGATATCTGCAATGGTTAGTGAAAATCCAGCATCAATTAGTCGTCCAAGCCCGAAGAGATCATTTTTTTAGACACAAACCACAGAAGCCTAAAACTTTACATTTTCTAGAATTGTTTAATTTTATCGTCAAATACAGAATTTCTACGTACTTACGTAGAAAGCTTTCCTTCCTACCTTTTGATTTTTCTATTTGTTTCTTCTAATTTAATTATAGTTTTTCAATTTTTCCATTAATTATTTAATCTTTTCTTAAAACATGGACATTCGGCCTAATTACCAAGCTTCTCTCTCTATTCTTGCATTAGGTTTTCTGTAGTTCTAGCAGACTTCCTCGTCTTTTTATCTTTTACTTCCCTCTAATAACAATTGTTTATCCTAAAGTTACCTTTTCCATCATGACATTAATGTGCGCGTATACTTGGCGTTTTATTATGATTTTTGAACTGTTTTCGAGAACTTCCTCATTCTTCTTGCTTGGAAATTACAGTAAGCTCTCTTTTCCAATTTTGTTATCACCTTTGGTAGCAATTAGTAGGAATAAATTATGATAATCGCTTCGGAAAATCTAAATCAGACGTCTTTTATGTCCCATATTTCTGTCTAATAACACGTTGAGAGAACCAGTAGAATTATAAATATTTGATTAGATTTTCTGTCTGTTGTGTTAAGAGACGTGGTTTCTAAGCCCAAGGTATGCGTGCAAAAATAGTCCCGCCGAGTTGATTTAATTTAAAAAGTTTTCACATGGTTTTTCACAGTTGCTGCAAGGTTTCCTGGCTAATTAGGTGTTAGGGAACAAAACGCGCTTCATTATGGAATTTTTTACGGATAAAATAAATACATGTTTGAGTGAATGTGGTGTTTAGTTGACGTTACGTCCGGTGCTCTAATGTATTTATTATTTTAGGACAATTTCGTAATGTTTTTGTCATATATCTACCTATTAAATTAAGTCATTATTTTGACAGGTACTTTAGAATGCACTCTAGAGTAACAAATTACCCTTTTTGTTGGACATTGTTAGGGTTTTTATTGGATTTTTTAGCGTAATGCGTGAACACCGTGGTCACTTTAATAAATAAATAGAGAAGTAGAATTCACGGTTAGTTAGAAGCGCATTACAATGGGCAATTATTTTGCGCGAACAAATAAATTGATATAATAATAACGTGTGGCGCGAGGTGTTTTTCCTTTCGGTGTGAACTCGGAGGTGTGTAATAAAGGTGACGTAAAAAATTTCAGAAATTCTACACATTTCTCATATCTAGAGAATATACTACTTGCGTTGACAATAAATATGTCACTCGCTTCAACGCTGAACAACTGGTAACATGATATGTGAAAAAAATAAAAACAGGTCGTAAAAATTAAAATTCCCATATATAAAATTTCAAGTTTACATTTTCGAGTATTTATAGAGTCATAATAACTTTGTCAAGATCATAAAGAATATTGAATAATCTGGAAGCTGCTTCCACTGACGGGTCAGCTTGACTCCACGTAAAAATACACGGCAACATAAGTAGATAAACTCCAAACTTTTTATGGTTACCTTCCTATAATTGATTTGATGTGCTTAGCATGGACATGCTGGAATTAGTATGGAAATATTTTACGTTTTTTGTTATCGTCAAATTTTAGTTTTTTCCTCTTCCTTGTAAACTGAATATTAATTTTCATATTTTTAGTGGCATATCTTTGAGATCTAATCGTAATTAATGAATGAAAACTGTATTTATAATATTGATTTTGTCGTATTTCGATTTTGGGAATGCTGTTGGAACTTTTTGGATGTACACAACAGTAAAGCATCCACATCTGTAAATGAGTATGCGTATTTAGAAATAGTATCTAATGATTACAGATTTACACAAGGTGTATTTACAATTCAAAATTACTAATCAATATTTTATAAATGTCCCCATAAGAAATACTCATTTGGATTGCAATCAGGGGAGCAAGGAGGCCATGCAATCATTCCTGCTCTTCTAATCCATTGATTACGACAATTGGTAAGGGTAAAATGTATAGGAACTCCATCGTGCATTAACCATAAGGTATGTTGTCAATTCAAAATTGCTAATCAATATTTTATAAATGTCCCCATAAGAAATAGTCATTTGGATTGCAATCTGGAGAGCTTGGCGGCCACGCAATCATTCCTGCTCTACTAATCCAATGATTAGGATAATTGGTAAGGCTAAATGTGCAGGAGATCCATCGTGCACGACTCATAATTTATTGCGCGTTTGTAACAGGACTACTTCCAACAATTCTGATACCACTTCTTTCAAAAATTGCTTATAATTTTGAACACTTTCACACTTTATTATATTTAAAAAGTTATTTCCAGGCGATGGTTATAAGAACTTTTATCATTCATTTGAGGAGTAGAATAAGCCATTAAAGTTAGGTCAGCACATTCAATTCCACCAAACAAAACGAATCGATTATATGTAAACTATACCAAAGTATTAATATTCCTGATTCAACCTAAAGTAGATATCATAAGTTTACAACAATACATTGCTTCTATTTTCCTGTTAGTTTTCATTTGTACACTGTAAATACCTAACTGAGGTTTTTTAAAAATAAATTGAAGTTTTTTTCATTTATTCATACTACCCCCCCCCCTTCCGAATTGCTTTCGCATTACTTCAGGGGGATGCGGGTGTCCCTTACATACTAGCCATTCATGCAATATGCACCCTAAACTTAACTAAGTGAAATACGGTCGCCTCATCCGGGGTTCGACCACGCGGCCCGGCCGCATTTCACTGTGACCTTGACTGACAGCGACTATTCGCACTGCCCCATCGAGGTCCCTAAATAAATTGTAGTTAAAGCAAACTCATTATTAAATCCAGAAATATACATTTTCGTTTGTACATTTTGCTTTCTAGCTATAACCCATTCACGATTATTTTGGCTCGTACTCTGCTTCAGAAATTTGGCACAGAATTAAATATGTATTTGTAAAGTATCATTTAATCTTCTTAAATTGAGGTTATAATTTATCAAAGAACTAAATTATTCGTGGAAATTTTTCGCGGAAACAGCAATATATGAAATATAGTTTGTAAAATTGTCAATAAAACGTTAAATATAATCTTTGTATGATATACAACATCATTGAAAATGAATCAGCTATAAGTATATGAACCACAAAATTTTATAAATTATTTTGCATAATTAGCTTAATGATACAGACACTGTAAACGGTTAGTAAGTTTTATCAATCACATTTTTTAGATATTTCCATTTTTCTCGTTTTAGCATTTAGGTGATGTTGAATTAGATACACGGTATAATTTAAATTTTTAAATTTAACGCTTAAAAGCTATGATTATACTATATTATTTTTTTAAATTAAAATCGTATCAAGGTATTAAGGTATACCATATACTTTCCAATTGAGGTTATAATTTGTGACAGAACCCACTGTTGTCAACGTTATTTGCGTAACTTTATTATAAATATACCAATCGAAAACCCCTAAAACTAGAACATCTGGCAACAGAACCTGTAGTTAGCTTAAATGTCAAAAATATATTAAAAGGTGGGATGCCAAACAATCGTGAATAGGCAATAGGTTGCAATTACTTCAAAAACGCAAACATAACCTTGTTTAAACGATTTTGAAACTTAATTAATATGTTGTTCACTTTATATGTTTTCATAATAAAATTTTGAATAGGTATTTATCAGTTTGAAGTTATTAAGAACCTGTTTTTTTAATATATCAAATAATTGTGAATATACAGTCGATACCTTCTACTTCGCATTTTTCTATTTTACGAATGTTTTAAGGATTCTCACAATGAGAGTACTTGAATGATATTTTGGTCCTTATATCGAATTTCGAACATATATTTAACGAATGTTTTCTAGCCTACAAGTTTTAAAATGGGCAATTTTTCTTATTAAGGGTTACAAAGTTATAACTTTATAAGTTTTGTATATTTCAATATCAAGTATATTGTGCCTTACTCGAAGCTTTAAACGATATTAAGGGATTTTCCAGACGTTTATGGGCTCCTTAGGTATATATTTTTATTTAATCTTGTATATACAATTTTTCAAACTTAGTTTGCATTTGCATTCTTGCATAGTGTACTCGCTTCACTAAAATCATAAAATGGCAAATCGAAGCATTTTGCTGCTCCATACAACAATTTTTCTATATTTACGGTTCCATGGAAAATCGATATATGGAAGTTGGACTGTATTGTTAAATACATATAATTGATGCCAAAACTATCTATGGCAAATATTGTTCGTATAATTTTACAATGATAAACCCAATCTAAAACCTTCAGAACTAATATCTTTGACAACACTGCCTTCAACCACTTTCAGTGGAAAACTAATCGTGAATGGATAAGAGGTTGGATTTAATTTCCAAAGTTGTTCGAAACCCTAAATTAGAAGTATTGTAATGATATTTGATACAGCTTTGTTGAAATTTAAATTACATTTTTTATGAGGATTACTTTAGAAAAAAGTTATTTCCAAACATTGGCAATTAAAGTCATCCTCGTAAAAATTCAGAGTGCCAGTAGCGATAATGTGGCCTAAGTGCATAGAAATGCTTGGAAAACCGCGTCCTAGATCTCGCTCTTTCAAATACAGTACAATGCCAGTAGCTATGCATCGCTACGGATACTACTTAACGAAGGTTACAATTGAGCTTTATCAATGGTACGAGGCTTGTTCAACTGAAACCCATCTTTGATCAACTTAGCCTTGAAAACAAATGCAATAATTCAAATGACGTTTGTTAATGTTAGTAGTGTTTGTAAGCAACACATTAAAAAGTTTCTGGCGTTTGAATTTGATTCTGACTTTTAAAACTTCGATTTTGAAATGGTGTTTGTTGTGGAAGATCCGTCCAAGTTTAGTCAGCATGGGGTCCTACAATGTTTATGTCCTGAGGGTGTCTAGCCATTGCAGATTCATACGCGAATGCAAGCAGTGTATGGAAAGGCGTGCATTGCGTACCCAACTGTGAAGGAATGGTGCCGAAAATTTAAGAATGGAAAATAGGGGACTGTGGATGAGCCGCCACCAGGTGCACGGTGTACTGTATTAACAGAAAACAATATGGGATGTGTGGAAGGCTTTATTTGAGAAAATCGTCGGATTTCAATTAGAGAAATTTCAGAAATTGTTGGTGCGAGTGTAGGATCTGTCCGTAGTATTGTACGTAATCTGGGCTACAGCAAAGTTTGTTCACAATGGATTCCTCGTCTCTTGTCTAATGAAAAAAATGCTTGCGAATGGGCTTATCTCTGCAACACCTCACAGACTATAGGCAAAATAGTGATGACTTTCTTCTGTCAATAGTTGCTTGTGACGAAACTTGGTGCCATTACTACGAGCCATCCGGTAAATTATGGTCGATGCAGTGGAAACATTCAAATTCACCACCACAGAAGAAGTTTAAAGCACAACCCTCTGCGGGCAAGGTGATGTTAACATTTTTTTTGCGACCAAGAAAGACCCTTGTTGATAAAGTTTAAGGAACCTGGAGTAAATGTCAATGCAAATCTGTACAATGAAACTTTGAACAAGCTTCATCAAGCAATAAGACGGAAACGTCCAGGAAAACTTGGGCGTGGGGTCATTTTGCAACACGACAATGCTAAGCCTCATGTTGCTAGTGTGGTAAAAGAAAATCTTCAAAGAAACAAATAGAGGGTTTTAGATCATTCACCATATAGCCCGGATCTATCGCCTTGCGATTTCCATATTTTTGGACCGCTGAAAAAGGCGTTAAAAGGTCGGATTTTGAGTCTGTCGCAGAAGTATAAATAGCTGTGGAAGACTTCTTCAATCAGCTGCCACAGGAATTCTATGAGCAGGGTATACATACGTCGGTTAGTAAAACAATGGGATAGGTGACTTAACTGTGACAGTAATTATTTGTAATTAAATTGTTGAATAAATTCTTTATAAGGCAAAGATAGGTTTCAATTGAACACATCTCGTAGTTCTGAAACGTCCCATTTTTCCAGTTCACCATCCTCAGCCTTGATATAGATGTTCCTAGTCGAATGTCAGATATTTTGTTCTGCCCGCTAACATCCATTGGCGCAACTAGCACCATAGGAAAAAACCACATAAATCTACCAAATGCAATAGATATTTCATTCTGAATTTAAAAAATTGCCGACAAGTTAGTAACGGCTTAAACGCAAACAAAATAAATTTTGTTTGTTGGCGATACACAGATGTAAACATAACTCTTTATTCGTAATTCAAAACCATATGCAGTACTTTTTTCCTACATGTCACTTTGATGACAAGCGAGTGTAGCTAAGGCAAAACTTTCAAACTGCCATACTTAATTAAGCTTAATTTTTGCCTACGAGGGTTTTGCAAATAAGTTGTACAGTAGAAAAGTTCTAAATCCAAGTGTATGAGTATTTTTTGGTTATGTTTTTTAAGGAAATGTTGTGTTTTGGGGTCTCCTTTTGGACCTTAATTTTGGTGGAGACTGTACGCAACATACGTACTACTTCAAGGATGTGAACTCGAGATAAAGTAACAGGATCCATGTAACATTTTCTATATTTTAGTAACATGTTGTCACGTCTCTGAACTTCTGTAAGTCGGACCCCCTACGGATTTGTGGCGCTTCACGAATACAAATTCCAGTTTTATTCTCAAGTCGTAAACAAAGCTGATGGAGTTTTCTAATTACTACTGTTTCTCGACTCTTTTATAAAGGCATACAACCGAGTTCGATGCGATTGTCTGAACGTTAAGGACGCCACGCATTTAAACAGTTTTGTGAATTCGATTAGGAATTTTTACTGCTTTCAGCTTCTTGTATACAGACAACGGTGGGTTTTGTTGTGCAATAACTTTTAAATATTTATCGCCAATCATATAGATTGTATTAAGATTTTATCTTTATATTATTTTTGCTTGTGCTGCTTTCGGGGGACTTTCTCACGCAATAGGAGATGGCGCTTAAGTACTATGTTTGTTAGAAAAAAAACGACTTTGATGGACATTTAGATGTCTGCTTCGATACTTTATTTATACGACAGGCGAGGTAATTATAATAAAAAAATTTTGTTATTAACTCTGCTGCCGTTTGCTACGCAGATGTTTTAATCACACACATTACATAAATTTTACATTAAGCACAGTTTTGATTTTGGAAAGGATTTTGTTACAAGATAATGAAAAGGTTTAGCATATTTTATGTAGAAAATTGTTTTTATCGTTTATATGATAATTTTTTAGAAACTTTTATGTTGTTGCACAAAAAACCGTCGATGTTCAACAAAATAAACCACCTACGCATTGTCTCCGTATGGGAAAATGCTTCCTCCTTAAAGGTAGGTAAATCGTGAAATTTCATCTCCTTGGTTATTTATCGTCCATGTGATAATCTGGGAGATAAGTAGATGGGTAGGTCGTTTTTGGCAAAGTTCAGTATCAACTCCAACAAATTCTTGAAAATAATTGTAAATGTCGAATACCGAGGGTGAAATTGAACTGTGCAGACTTCTGTCTTAAATGAGTAAGCTTACAATACATATTTATTACAAAATCCCTTTTCTACAGAAAAAACTACTGTATTTGTTGTCTATTTGCAAAATTTGTTGTTAGCCTACATTGTTTATTCCTTTCTTAACAGCGTTTTTGTCCCATTGCTATGCGCCGGCTTCTTGTCTGCCACGTGCTTCTCCTCAGCACTAAGGAAGACGCATATGAAGCAATCTGAACGACAGAAATACCACAAAACGTTTTTGGTTTCTAGGCCCCACGGTTGCCAAAGCCGGATTGGGGAATTTTGTGTCGTGGGTTGCAGTACAATATATAGCATTCTGTCAATTGAGCTACCCATATACCACACTGTTACCATTCTGTAATTATAATTATTATAACAATAATATCAAGGAAAGGTAATTGATGTACTTTCTTAAAAATGTCTTAAAGTATATATCTATTACAAGAATTGTTTGTCGTACTACACAAAGCAATAATTATTATAACATGATTACATTTAAAATATATTTTAGAATTTTGGGAAATTATTTATCATTCGTTCAAATTAACAGGTTGATAATGACAGTTTATAACACTAGAAAGCCTTTTAAATGGAGTGCAAATGTCTAAAGAAATTACAGTAAATAAATGGATAAATAGATTTTTAAAATTTTCTTGCCACATTTCTTAGAAATGCATATTAATTCGTAATCAGATATAATGTTATTAATAATATTAAAGTTTTTATCAATAATTTTATATTGCTATTGAGAATAAGCAGTTGGCACAGTGAAATGCGTATCAAATTTTCATTGACAACCTTTTGTCCCACTGCTGGGTATGGGCATCTTCTCTGCCACGTGTTTCTCCTCAGCGCTAAGCTATAGACTTACAGTTTAACGGCGAATCCGAACGACAGAAATTCCAGAGAAGTTTTTTATCATTAAGATCCCACGGTTGTAAGCCGGATTGGGAAATAATGTATGGTGGGTTGCAGACACGATTTTTATAAATCGGCATAGTAATGCTTAGGTTTCAAACCCAAGCCGGAATCGACGTTTTACTCAGAAAGCGAGCGTTCTGCCAACTGAGCTACCGCCACATCTATCTACCATATCAAATATACATTAATAAAATCAATTTACTTTTTAAGTATGGATTTTCTTACATTGGCAAAAGATATAAATTCTATGTATAATAATTTCAACAGACTTTAATGTTTAACATATATTCGTTTTGACAATGACGTGTTCGCGCACTGAAATACCTATCAAGCAAATAAGTCTACACTAAAATTAATATAATACAGAGTGATTCGCGCAAAAGGACGCGCCTGAAAGCTTAAAAGCATGCAACCCATCTTACACATTAGCGACTCTGATGTTATTCTAGATATTTGGCTAAATAGCTAGATAAAATGCATACTATTATGTAACATGTTCAATTTGGTTTTACCGAACTGAAGTTTGTATAAGAAATAACGGCCGGCTCTTCGAACATTTATTACATTATATGAAAACTACCATATGGGTTTCTCATTAACACATAATTGTACTTATTAGTTGCCATAGTTAATTTTTGTAAATAATTATTATGTAAATCGGCTAAGAAACACTTCAATATAAAATTAGATATTTGCCATTTTCAATAATTATAGTTTTATATTAGATATCGAGGAAGCTGGTGATATGTAGGTTGGGTTGCATATTGCTAATCTTTTAGGCGCGTACTCTTATCCGAATCACCCTGTATTTACATATTAATTACCGATGTAATGGCCCTGCTAAAATATTCCTTTTTGAGCACATTTCAACAGCTTTTATTGTTTAACTTGCATTGATTTTGAAAACTCCTTGTCCTCCAAATATGATTAAATACATAAAATACGTAACCATTAATAATATTATATTTCCATATGCATTAATGATTTAATGACTCTTTATAATAATTCCTCCCGTGTTTATTGATATGCCAAAGCCGTGTTAGCCGTTGAACCACGTAATTAAGCATCTTCATCACATAAAATTAATGATATTTGTCTTACTTATTGATTAATGATTTAACGACTATAACGAAATGATATTCCTTAGTATCGTTAAAATAATTTCAATTTTAATTTTTATTGTTTAACTTGTAGGTATTGCAGTTGACAATAACATATTAGTACTGAAATACGCATCAAGCAAATAAAAATTAATAACATCATTAATTAAAGATTTAATGACTATCCTTCCTTTAGCTTCTTTACAACAATTATTATTGTTTCACTCGTAGTGTTTTGACAATGAAAAGGTAGTATGCCGAAACGCGTATCAAACAAATAAATCAAATAAAATTGTTATAATATATTGGTTTATTAATGAAAGATTTAATGACCGTGGAAAAAAGGTATTCCTTTTATACGTTTAAAAATATGTTTAGTTCCAAAACATATTTTAAATGCGCTTAAGAAGTGCATATGTTTCTTTAGTAGATTTTTTGTTTATTAATAATAGAAAATTAATGGGTAATTATGAATATTATTGAGCTATATTTTCTTTCAGTTTTTTGAGCAAAGTTTT
>JABXWE010059738.1:0-11605 GCA_014611495.1 Limonius californicus
TTTTTTATTTAAAAGAATCGTGGAGTTGCCAAAGGCAACTCCAAGATTCCCATCCCTTCCAGCTTATCCCGGCTCAGCACATTTCGTGCTATTCACAGGTCTAACATGCCCCACCCTTGAAAAACCCCATGCCCCAGACACCACAAACACCCTGGGAAAGTGCAGTGCTCAGGATTCGAACCTGAGCGACTTTGGTAGAATAACTCCGAAGCCAAGCGCTGAGGCCATTACTCTACCGCGGTCCCCTGTCAAATCAATTAATTGTTTCAACGATAAATCCGTATGTGTAACTCCAAATGGGTTTGTTATCCATTCGTATTAGGTCACAAGACTATAATTTTCAAAGAATTAACGTTTAAAAGTTTTAGACACAGTTTTTAAATTATGTGCTATGATTTAAATATGACACATACATTTGTACGGCTTGGTTGGATTTTGTTAATAAATGTTTTTAAATTATTAATAAACATTTCTGTGTCTTCACTCTTTCTCCTGTTCGACTAAAGTTCCAATTTTCGCGAAAATACATTAACTTTTTCTAATAGTTGTAATATGTGGGTATTATTTCCTGGCAAATGGATGTTTAACATATTTAATTATTCAAAACTGTCAGTCAAATAAGCCAGTTTCACTGTGAACAGTTCGCCAACAAAATTCTCAGCATGTCTGTGATTTTCTTCTTTTTGAAACGCTTATATTCCTGCTAAGCTTAAAGAGCAGTTTTATAATTTTTCCACGTGATAACCACCGAAATTCGCAATAAAACAATAGTACTGAATAGTTTTAGAGCAGAATTTCCAGTCATCTCCAGTGACCCATCAGTACAAACACTAGCGCAGTGTTTTCACTCTAGGACAGAGTTTCCTATATTCTGTTATTTGAAATAGTTCTTTTGTGAATCTCTTTGCAGAAAAATAAGTCCTCGTTTATATAGACGTATCATCGCAGTAACGAACGTAGGTTATTAAAAGTACACCTTTACGCTATCTCTTGGCCATCATTTTTCCTTCCTGCAAAACAGAACCTTTGTCGTTAAAATAAATACCACACCCTATGAAACAAAACCAATACGAGCGGGTGTACCACAAGGTAGCATCCTCGGCCCACTCTTATACAATATATACACCTCTGATATTCCAAAGATTCCCGCTACACTCCTCCACGTTCACCGACGACACATCCATTATAACGCAAAACGCAAACCTAGAACTAGCTATACATCATCTGTAAAATGCAACTGACACCTTCAATAGATGGCTCAAAGATTGGAACATCAAACTCAATCCCACCAAATGTCAATGTAAAATCTTCACCTTGCGAAAAATGGAGAACCTGCCTACTATTACCATCGATGACTTCGATATACCCTGGAATCCCAGAGACTCAGCTGTAGAATATCTTGGAGTGCATTTAGATGAAAGATTAACGTGGAGTTTCCACATCAACCAAAAACTAACCCAATCACACACCAGACTCAGACAACTCTATCCCATTATCAATCGCAAAACCCCACTTCAACCCGAATGCACCATCCTACTACATAATCCCTCCTACGCCCCCTGGCACGCTACGCCTCTCCTGTCTGAAGCAACACGAGCAAAACAAATATACTCAAACTACAACGATTCCAAAACAAGGCCCTACGAATCGGTGTGAATGTCCCATGGTATATCCGAAACGCGCAACTCCACCACGAATTGGGTGTCACCCCAATTCAAGACCATATCCGCTCGAACACCTTCTTCTCAAACATTGCTACTTGTCAAGGAACAACTTACTACAATCTTGGGCAGCTTAACATCCATCACAGACTGAAGAGACAACTCCCTCAAGACGTTATCTCAAATGATGAAAACTAGCAACCATCACATTCGAGTCCCCGAGGCCGCTACTACCTGCCTCCATGTATTACACACAGCTACTTGCAAGCCTATGTTTAGAACGCATATAATGTATACAATATACATACATACATACGTACATACATGGCTTAGTCATATTTAACTACTCAAACCTGTCAAGTATAACACTGCAATGTTGATCTGCCAAAAGCATCAACAAAAAAAAGTACATCTTCGATATTATCCGTCGCTTCGTCCAGCTGAATAACAAATAATTTTAAGTTTCGAAAGACATTGCTCCTGCAGATCATCTGAGATATCATCAACGCGTCTGCTAATAGTATTATTTGATAGTGGTATTTTCTGAATCTCTTTAGCATAAGTATCATCCAAGCATTGTTGCGATCATATCAACGGCAGCAGAAAGAATACAATTTTCCATAATAGTGTGAGGTTTCTTTAACTTGGTCGTGCGATGTGCAACTTTATAAGATACAAACAGAGCTTTTTGAGACAACGACAAAACTGCAGCAAAGGCTAATTTCTGATTACTAAATTCTTTCCATTTCTTCACAAAGGAATCGCGAAATTTATTTTCATGATCTCTATGCTTTGTTTGCAAATGCCTGTTTAGTTGCTTTGGTTTCATAGCGTCGGCAGCCAAAATATTTAAACATATTGCACCCTTACGTAATACTCCTTACCGTCTGCCCTAATTTTTGCGTTGGGAGTGTTGGCAGCTTCCTTATGTGCAGACGCAGACGTCCATGCACACTCAAAATTACGTCCAGACCTGATTAAATATTATTTCATACTTGAAAGAGATTTATAGAAACTTTAAATCATTCATGTGGAACAAAACACAAACGAAATATTACGCATCTACTCGCTGCTACGCTTACTGTTAAACTAACCTAACTGAATAAGCATTATGATTTTATACGTTCTGTCCTCACTGTCACAATATGTGTACCATTCTATAGCGCTCGGAGAAGTTCGAGATGCCGTCTTACTAGAAAGGGGGACGTTATTATAAAGTATGTAAAAAGGGAACTGCGATATGTAAAAGTTTGGGAAACGCTGCTATACTCTATTTTAGTTTATTTCTTCTAATAAGTGTCCTATTTACTTCCTTAGCAACAAACTGCTAAAGTACAGAATGCTGTTGCTGACTCGGTAGTAATTCATTCCCATTGAATGCAACGATATTTACTACTTGCAGAACTTCAAATAATCTAAAATTGGTGCTGTTGGCCAGAGCTTAACCGCTGGATACATAATAAACTACAAACGTTAGACAGCGCATTCACAGGGCGATTTATCGAAAGGCATATCACTTCCAATTGATTGAAAAGGCCGAAATACCATACATATATCTGCAAACGATTAATTGCCTATCGTAGCGGTAAATTGCTCTTTCAATAAAAACCTAACGAAGTTACCCAAAGCGGTATGCTTGATTTCCATTTATTTAAAATCGTAATAGAAAACTTAAAAAAGCCCACACACTAACTCTGAAGGTTACATAGATGTATGTATTATTCACACGTAAATTAGCTTTCAAGGCATTTCAAGATGAACTATCATCGGATGCGATAACGAGGACGATTTCTCAAACGTGATAAGCGATTTATTAAACGTATCACGCGGTCTTTCGATAAATCGAATGAGAGCGATCTATTTTCATAGTCGATTTATTATATCGATTGATAAAACTCGAAATATGTTTGTGGGTTTTATCTCTCGGCGAATTATTTTTCTGACATGATTGGTCAAAGGTGGCTTTTTGGCTTCCGCCGACCGTTTCAGTTTAGAAAATAATTTACGTGAGAATAAAAGAAGGGCAACTTTTGTAACTGCGAATTTAGTAGCAGTTTCTTCTCATGTTTACTGTAGCCAGAGCCACTGGATAGTATTTTTCCTGTGTGTGCTACAAACTACTGGCGCACTTCCAAGAAAAAAAAATTAACAAATTGCGAATAAAACGGAAAAGAAATGAAAAGTAAATGAAGACCACTGTATAAAATGATCTTATGTACGTATGTCCTACCCCAGCTTATACAAATTTGAATTGCTTTTTTCAAGTGACTGTTTATAGACAATATAAACTAATCATACACTGTTAGGAAAAAACTAACCAAGCCCAAAAACGGGTTGTAAGTCTTTCATGGTGAAATTTTAGACACAAATAGTTCTTTAGCCTAATTTTAAGGTTCACAATAATTAATACTTTTATAAGTAAAATCTGTCTACTAAAAAAATGGGAATAAAAAAACTGACCATAATATTAAATGTATAATATTAGCATTTTCTGCCAAGAATGAAATGAAATGTTTTGAAGGTATTTAGGCCATATCTAACCTATCCAAAACGTTGATTAATTCTGAAATTGCTCTTTGATCGATGTTGTTCCTTCTGCCAACCAGACTATTTCCTTCTGATCCATATTGCTGCAAATCATTTTAAATTCAGTTATACACATTTTTCTAAAGCTTAAATGAGATAATCCTACTTTCATATCTTTTATGCAAAACTTCTTCCGTCGCCTATTTTATGCTGAATTTCCTGTTCTTTCTTCGGAATTGCCTCGTTTATTTAATTCATCTTAGGTTGTCACTCCACCGTTTTCTAGGTCGGCCTGTGCTTCGTCTTCCTATGGGTGATTTATCTCAGGCGATTTTTACAATTCGATCATTGGGCATTCTATTTATATGTTGGTTCCATTCTATTCTTCGTTTTTGTCGTCATTCGTTGATTGGTTCTATATTACATGATTATCTTATGTTTTCGCTTCTCTCTCTATCGTATAGTGTTTTATTAGTGATTCTTCGGGGAATTTTTATTTCTGTTGTTTCCAATAGCCGCTTTGTTGTTTCTGTTTCCGGCCTTGTCTCTGCTGTATAGGTCAGTATTGGCCGTACTGTTGCTGTGTATATCCTCGATTTTGTTTCTACGTTTAGGTGTTTATTTCTCCATATCGTGTCATTCAAACATCCCGCTGTCTTATTTGCTTTTATTGCTTGTAGCCCTACTTCATTTTCGGTGTTGCTGTCATTTGCTATATTTATGCCTAGATAGTTGAAAGTCATAACCTGCTGTATTATCTTATTCTCTAGTTCTAGTTTGCATCTCAGTGGTTCTTTTGAAGTTTTTTAGTTTTTTTAGTTGAAATGACTATATTTAGTGTTTTTACCTTTTTAATGGAAAGTGATAGAAGTTTTTGTAAATTGTCTTCGGTTTCTGCAAAGAGGACTGCATCATCTGCGTAACATAAAATTGTTACTTCTTTCTCTCCCATTTTATACTCCTTACCGGCGCGTACTTCTGTGATTATCTCGTCCATTATTGTGTTAAATATGTAGTAGGGAGCTCAATGAGTTGCCTTGTCTAATGCCGGTATAGACTGGAATTAGTTTTGTTAGTTCTTCATTTACTCGTGTTTGAATCGTGTTAAACGCGTATATGTTTTTTATAGTCACGATTATGTCTTGTGGAGTTTCTCTATTGTAAAGTAGTTCTACTACATTTTCAAGTAGCACTCGGTCAAAAGCTACTACTACTTCCTCCGTAGTTACATCTACGGGCTCGTTAATTTGTATGTTTTGTGTGAAGCCTACTCCCTATTTACTTCATTGCTCCTAAAGAGATCTTTCAAGTATTTTGTCCATGCATCTTTCGTTATACGCTTTGTTTGGATTAATTCTCTTTCATCGTTGCTTTGGTTTCGCATCATTTTCCAAATCTGCTTCTATGGGCCATAAAAATCATTTTCTATTCTTTTTGAGAATGTTTCCCAAAGGTTTTCCTTTGTTCTGTTCACTAGTATCTTTGTTTCGTTTCTTATTCTTCCCTATTCTTCATGTGATTCAGGTGTTCTTAGTGGTATATATTTCAAGTACGCTTTTTGCCATGGCTTTTTGTTCGGTTCTTTCTGTTGCAGCTATTTCTATATTGCTGCGAAGTTTTTCCCAGCTTCTTTTTACGTTATGTTCTTGTGTAATAGGTTCATCTTCAATCTTCTTAAACTATTTTGATAGAGGTGTCTTGTTGATTCGTTTCAGAGTGATTCTATATTGTATTGTTCTGTTTTTGTTCTTGTGTGTTTTGTCTTTCTTTGTCATTTGCATATTCATTCTAATTTTCCCCAATACTAATCGGTGGTCACTTCCTATATTAGCGCATTTTAAAGTTCTAATGTATACTATTTGATGCGGTAGAATTTTCCTATTCGTTAATATATGTTCTATCATTGATTTTTGTCTTCTACTGTTTTCGAACGTATATTTATATTGGTGTTTATGATTGAAGTAAGTGTTGTTAATCCTTAAATTATTTATCTTAGAGAATTTGACATTATTTCTCCGTTGTCATTTATTTTTTCTTCATTAAATCGTTGTTATATGCCTGGAATTATAATTATTGTGGTCGATACGGGCGTTAAAGTCTCCTAAGGGTATAGCGTCTGTAGTATTTTCAAGTATTTCATACTTCACACACCCCACCAGCCGATTCTGCCCGGAGTTATTATAAAGTAGTTGAATTCCACAGATATTCCTCTCTTTATTTTACTATAATACAAATAAGCTGTATGAAATGTAAATACCTATACAGTTAACAATATAATTGTTGTCGAGCTAAATTAAGTCTTATGTAATGTATTTGTTATGTTTTCTATTATTGTCTTTGTTTTTTCTTTAGTGGATCATTGAATTTCTGTATCTGGTGGAAGGAAACTATAAAATTGTATAGAAAAAATAACAATAAAAATGGTTTTATGGGCTGATAGAATAGTTTAACTGGCAATGCCAAAACCAACAATTACACGATCATGCACATTGCAAAATAGTGGTACAATGCTGTTTAACTTAACTGTAATGCAATCAACTCTTTTACTAAAAAGAAACGACCTTCTGCTACTGACTTAGTGGCATCCAGCACCCGCAACTATGCAAATTTCTGGTCAGACGACGCGACGGTTGGATATAATATACCGTGAGAGCAATAGAAACCCAAGTCAAAAGCACCCTTGCAATTTGAAAGTCTTGTCTTAGATTAATCTGTAATTATAAAGATGTAAACATTGTAAATATTTTTAATTGTCGTACATTAACAATCAACAGTTTACATTTGAAATTTTAATAGGTTATTTATTTCATCTCCAGCCTTCTGTGGTCCTTGTGGTCGAAGTAATGAGGTTATGCAGGTATGGCTTATGTAGATAAACGTTTACTTGTTGCATACACATTATACAACAAAGTAAATAAAGGATTTTACAAAAGATGTTGAAAATGTTGACCATTGTTTTCTGAACAAAAATGCACCCTTCTCTTAAGATTTTCAAACATATTCACCAGGGTATCAGGGGTAAAATGATTTAACTTTTGTGAGATAGCGTTCTGTTATCCTTCTAGATTTTGTTGTCTGTCACTAAAAATATTGTTTTTTAGATAAAGGAATAAAAAGTAGTCTGGAACTATAAAATGGGGTGACGTGACTGGCAACAAATGTCTACAAATTAATCGATCATCATACAATTCCTGTAAAAATTGTATAGCACGATTAGTAGAATGTGCTGTGGCATTGTCCTGCTGGAAGTAACAATTTCTAGTTTCATTATCATGAAGTTCATTGAAAAAGGGGATTAATATAATCTGAAAATAATAATCGGCAGTTATGTTGTCTACAAAAAACTTTAAACTATTCGTCTTCTTGAAACATCGACCCATAAACCGCACTTTTGTGGCTGTAACGGCGTTTTCCCACACATAGGCGGATTATCTTCTTCTTCTTCTTCCTCTTCTTCTTCTTCCTCTTCTTCTTTGTGATCTATTGACCTGTTGTCAACCTATTGTAAAAGTCTTAATTTTCTTGAGATACAGATTGCCAGGTGTCTCTCCACCTTTTCTGTGGTTTTCGAATTGGTTGTCGGCCTGTTGGCGGTCCTTTGAATACAATTCGAGCTATTCTGTTCTCGTCCATTCTCTTGACGTGGTCTCACCATTCTCTGTTTGTTTGACGCATGTTTGGCGTACGACATCGTTACGAACCCTACCCATATTCTTGGTATTCCTGGTGTCTGCTCGTATTTCGATTCCCTCTGTCTTAATAGGTCTAATGCAGGTCTTATATATTCCTGTTTTGCTATCCATTCCCATATACTTGTCGTTCCAGACTACGTGTTTCAGACATCCGGATATTGCGGCAGCTTTGGTGATTTGCCCTCTTAGATCTTCTGTCAGGTTTTGATCACTACACAGCTCTATTCCAAGGTACTTGAAATTCATCACTTCCTTAATCATGTTTGTGTTTATGGCCAATTTACATCGCGTAGGTTCTTTAACAAAAGTCATACTTTTTGTTTTGTCTATGGCTATTGTCATGTAGTATCTTCGACCTGATTGAAAGAATTCATAAAGTTACCTTTGAAGGTCGTCTTCACTTCCTGCTATTATGACGGCGTCAGTTATGTAGCAAGTTATTCCGATTCTTTTGCTGTCCATTCTGTAACCCATGTTAAGATATGTTACGTCTTCTATTATTTTATCCATTAGAAAGTTAAAGAGGAATGGACTAAGGCTGTCTCCTTGTCTAATACCTCCAGGGGTTTATATGGTTTTAGTTGTTTTATGGTCTACTTTCATTGTTGTACTGTTGTTAACATTAATGCAGTATATGGATTTATTATGTTGAAAGATATTTGTTTTTACAATGAGTATCTGGATAATCGTATTCTGGCAAAAGCTGTGATTAGATCTATAACGCAGGTATAATATACCTGGTATATGCAGGTGTATTCAATTCTAAAGCGTTTTCTTTTATTTGATTTATTATAAACAGTACATCTGTTGCTGATCTGTATTTCCGGAATCCCTGTTGTTCGTCTTTATTTGTGATGCACTTTTCAAGTTTCAGTTTTAAGAAGCTTGTGAGCAGCTTCATTGTTGAGCAAATGAACTTTATACCCCTATAATTTTCAGGATTGGTTTCTGTCCTCTTTTAAAGATAGGTATTGTTAAGCTTTGATGCCAATCTTTAGGTATTATAAACTTTTCAAAGATGCTATTGAATAATCCAGTTAGTTCTTGGACTAGTTGTTTGCTATCGTATTTCAGAAGCTCGTTGGGTATGTTGTCTATTCCGGGAGCTTTCCTGTTTTTTCAATTTTACAATTCCTACTGTTACTTCGGGTTCTTCGATTGTTTCTTTTTGTCTCGTTCCTCCTTCTATTATCGCAGATTATCAGTTGTCTATATTCTCGTATTATCGTTGTTGAGATACCCATTGAGGTCAAACGAGGCTTCATCGCTGAACTAAGTAAAATCCTATATATACTTATTATTTACTTTGTTCAAGAATCAGTGACAATAATTTGTCTTAGGTTGGAAATCCGGCAGTAGAAGTTCATAAACTATTATATTTTGTATGGAAACATGCTTCAATTTTTGTTAATTGTTCGACAAGGACCGTGTAACATATCTATTGCATGGCTTAGTTTGCTGATCGGCTTAGAAGGAGTTGTTTCCATAAATATCCCTAACATTATCAATAACTTCTGCAGTCCTTTCCACAGGTCTTCCTGATCCCTTTTTCCTTTCAACGCTTCCACTTTTTCTAGAAGTATTCACAATAATCTTGACAGTTTGATAGACTTGTTATAAAGTTTGCAGCCTCATTCGGATAACGCTGTTGAAGTTCTGTGAAACAGCTTTGAAATGAATATTGCCATTTGTCATTTTAATTCTTTGTGCCATTATGAAAATAAGATGGTAATATGAAAAGTTTTTTCTTTCACTGTCAACTTCTTTAAATTAGCAGTATTGTAATATGCAATTGTAAGGGAATTTGCTCTAATCAATTAATTACACATATATCCTAATAAAATTTTACACGTAAACTGTTAATTATTAATGTATGACAGTTAAAAATATTTATAATCTTTATAATTACCGATCTAATCTAAGATAATACTTTAAAATTCCAATGGGTCTTTGATTTGGGTTTTTATTGCTCCCACAGTATATGTTGTTTCAACTAATACTAGCCAAGTAATTACTTACATATCTGAAATCCAGTTCCATAATTGAAATCACCATTGTCTCAGTAACAATCATAGTGTTATAAAAAATAAAGAAGTTGTATTACGTCGTAAATTATGAAGTTCCTTAATACTGTTGCTTCGAAATAAGCTTCTGCTTTTGTTGCTTTTATTTTGTTATGTGTACTATGCAAACTTGTACTCTGAATGAATCACCAAACAAAGATTGTACGCTTGATTAATTTATAACCAAGTATTGTACTTGGTTAAATTTCCAGCGCCTGTGAAAACATAAGGTAGAACAATAAGCTATTGCAATTATTATACTGGCACAGTATTTGTGTTATTTAAACAGCCTTAATGTCAAAATTCAAACAATTAAGCAGATTACCAAAAGCAAATAGAAGCTTTGCTTAAACAGCAATCAATATTTCTTTTTTAATTGAAACATTTCTAAAGTATTAATAACGTATATGAATAGCTATTTGAGATTATACTAATACAAAATGTATTTTACCGAAAATCAAAAATTGATTTTTCCTAACAAAACTAGTATCCCAAATAACAATTTAAAAGACATTTGACATTATTGTGATTCAGTAATGGATGTACAGCTGCTAAATGCTTTTATGTAGGCAGTGGACCGTGTTACCACAGTTAGAAATCTAGATCAATTAATTTTAGTGAATAGTTGTAATAATAAAACCATTTAGCGGTTTAGTACGTTTGTAGTTTTCACCGTGGCCTGTAGCACTACCGTGATAAAGCAATTTGAATTGCATTTGAGTGGTACTCGGCTTTATTACTGTATGCAATTCTTTAAAATAACTCTATAAATTCTTTTACATGGCTTGGAATTCTTTGGAAACATTGAAATAGACAGTGTTGTCTAAATTTCTTAGTCAGTTATTTATTCTGGAAAAGAATACACATTTTTATGAGAAATACTTTTCGTATTCTAACCATACATATATACCCTGCAATGAATTTACATTTATTTGGAATGTACATGTCACCAATGCTGCAGAAGAAACAGATCAAATTATTCAACGAAAAACGGTATCCAATCATTTTCCAACATAGAGTTTTCACCGGTGAAATAGCCGATAAAGTGTAGCTTAACCCATTAGTGTATGAAGTTTAATAAGAACAGAAAATTTCTTTTTTTTCGTAGAGTTATCTTTATTTGACATATAGATTACAAAACTGAACAAAAATTTTTATAAAATATTTAAAGTAAGAAGTTATGGCCCGTCCCTTATAAGGGACTCTATACGGGCAAGACACTACAATGTGTGAAACGCCTTGAAACATATTTTCGGATGTAGCCCCACGTTACACTTTGTACAAATAAAGTTTGCTTTAGATTTACAATATCTACAGCGTTTATCACTTGCATTGTATGCCGGCCAGTGGTTCATACCATCAAATCTAATATCGTCCAACGGAATAGGGATCGTTTTTCCCCTCATCGAAGGGGTACCAAATGATTGCAGCAAACTTAGCGCTATGTGTCTTCGAAATACTAAAAGGCTAGCGACCCTTTCGTCATTCGGATTCAATTTCTTCATGAGCAACCATCCGTTTACCACTGACACGTCAAACAAATAGGCGAAAATCGGCCAATACCATTTCCGTTGCCTCATTCTTGATCGATAAACGGCGACAAGTTGATCGGTTTTATCGACGCCGCCCATTCCCTTATTATAATTGGCGAAAATTTGAGGCT
>JABXWE010059742.1:0-11440 GCA_014611495.1 Limonius californicus
AAAACTATAAACGAAACTGAACAAAATACTACCACACTGTCACATTTTCTGTAAGTTGGTTTAACACCAAGTTTAATCTTCTGTTTCCTAAAATCTCCATTTTTCATGTTTGCAAAACTATTCTACTATGTCAATACTATGTTCATAATCTTCAATAACGTTTTCTACCGGTTCTGCCCAAAAATGTAATCATTTCCAGTGTTTGATTGTCTTTTACCGGAAATTTGCCGAATTTCAGCTTCTTTGTGCCCTTCTCAATTTCTTTCTATGCGGTATCGCGTTCTAGAGATAGCTAACACGAATTTCGGGAAAAAAGAAACATTAAAGACCATATATTCACTCTACAAGAGGTTAGGAAGAAGGCAATAAGAAAAATCGGGGAAAAACATTTGCGCTTTAAACCGTAGAAAAGGCGGCTAATCAAATGAAAAGGGAAGTAGTATCACCGTCCTCAATAGATAACGGAAGTCTTTACAGCAAAAACACTGACATGAACAGAACATGAAGAATCTGCAGAATTTAGAGTCCATATATTTTTTAGCAGTAGTACATGATGACATCATGGAAGTATGTAAGAAGAATGTGAAGAAATACGCAGTAGAAAACTGAAAAATAAATAAGATCAAGTTGACAGCGCTGCTCTTTGTGGACGATATGGTATTTTTGGCAGAAACTGAAGAAGACTTACAACAAAAAGTGTACAATACAGGACTAAGAAAAGAAAACATGGGCATAACATTGATAAAACTAAAACAATGATCATTTAAGTGGGAGCAATTAAACACAATATAAAACAATAATATTGAACAGGTAACATGATTCACATAGGTACCTAGAGGTATACATAAGTAGCAATCGTAGTTTGGAGAACAAAATAGAAGAAGAAGTAGAAACAACCGGAAAGCTTTTTAATGCTGTAAAAGCGACATGCTTCGGAAATGATTAAGTTCCAACGAAAATAAAAGTGGAAGTATTTGAAAAAGTGGCGGCTCCAACGCTCACATATGGCTGCGAATCGTGAGTACTATCCAGGAAATAGAAACGTTTATGAAAATGAGATCCCTAAGACAAATAAACAATACAAGAAAAGCAGTTATAATGGTTGAGACAAGTTGTTAGAATGAGCGACAGTAGAAGAAAAAAGAGATAGAACGGATGGGAAAAAACAAGAGAGAAAGACCAAGAATACCTTGAAATTATGGACTGAAGGATGCAGCAGAGACAAATGGAACGAAGTTAGAAGCAAGTCTCAAAACAGAAAGATGTGGCAGGAAGTATACAAGAAGACATCCAGAAAATTAGATACAACCCAAACTCTCAGCAGCGTCAAGCCGAAAAGAAAAGAAGAATTCAGGACTAAGTAAATAACTATATTGCTTGTTACTAGATGCGTGTTACAATGTATAAAAGTCCAATTTATTATTATTATATCGGTTTTCAAACATCTTACGAGTTGTCTGATGCTCTTCCTCCATTGCTCCCTGTTATTCCATTCTCCATTTCAGTAATTGCTTTTGTAACTCCTTTTTTCTACGTTTCCAATGGTCTTCCTCTTTTTCTTCGGTGTTCCGAAGTCCTTTACAATATCTTCCTAGGCAGGCATTCATCCCCCATTCGTTTCACATGACCATACCATGCCAGTTGTTTTGCTTCTATCTCTTTGTTTGGTGTTTCTTCTATCCCCACACAATCTCGAACTTCTTCATTTCTTATTTCATCCAGTTGTGATATCCTTAATGATCTTCTGAATACATCCATCTCAACTGCCTCAATGTTCCTCTTATATTCTTTTGTAATTAATTCACCATGTTTTTGATCCATACAATAGACTATTCTTTGCCATTGCACTGTAGATGCTAAAATTTCATTTCTTTTCAAGCACCATACTACAGAGTACGCTACTTAAGCAACCAATCATTTTTCGAGCTTTGTTAATCCTTACTCGAATTCTCTTTTATCCGTTCCAATATGGTCGAATATTACACCTAGGTACGTATATTCTGTGCACACAATCTCCTGGCCGTCTTCTAATTTGATGTTGGTTGGTTCTGCGTTTATTGGTAGGTATTTAGTTTTTTCGGTATTTAGGGTACAATTTCCCGACAATAAATGTTTATACATTTTAACAATGATATGGTTTACGAGGTTTTGAATGCATAGTAAATTTTATTTGCGACATAGGAATGGTACCCTTCTTATTATATACGTATCACATTAACAACTGCAATTAGAAGCGGTATTTTGGATAATGTTCTATAAACAAAAGCATGTTTGAAATTAGCATTGTTTATCTTATGTAATTTAAAGGTTTTCTATCACTTCTAATTAGTTAAACTCGTACAATATTTCAAGCGAATCCCAATGATAACTTTCATTAAAGAAAGAAAGGCAAAATATTTTCTATTTCAGAAGGGTAAAGCTACACCCTACATTGCAATATCTCTATAACCGAATTATAAGATTCCCTGACCTTGGCCCAAATTCTAACCTCGCCCACTTTAAGATGTTTATTATTGTATGACTTTTGTGCATATTCTAGGCGTGCCACTGGCCGATAATCTGCAGTGGGAAGCCTATTTTACAACATACTTAGTTGCAAATACCCACCGATCTCTTTGCAAACATAACCTACACGCTTGCTTGATGTCTATCTACTGCTATGTAATAGCTAATTTGACATTTTATCAGTTTTCTTGAATTATATGTCAAAATTGCCTATTATTTCCAGCGTTTACATAAACGACTATACTTACAATAATTGGTTAGGGTCATTGATTGCTAGCGTAACAAAACTTTCAGTTAATCAACATAAAATGCAATTAAATTGTTTTCGAGGTTAGCTACGACAAAGACAATTTCCATATTTCCGTTTCCTTCAGGTGTTGTCATGGATAACCCAAGAATGTATTGCAGGTTTGCGTGTTACAAACTAAACCTACAGGAACTTGCGAAATTATAAAGGAGATTTCCTCAAAAAGGGCATGTAAGTTTTCTACCATCTGACATTTATGTTTATAAACTGCCTCAGGTTCTAGACAAATTACGCGAGCAACACTACATATTTCCTTGTTTATACATATTTTCGATCGAAAATTAAAGTACTCAGTCGATATCTCATTTTTCATTAAAAGTGACACGCTTCCTCAAACTGTTTAGGAGGACAAATATGGAAGGAGTTTGGAATGTTGTGTGAATCTTCGGCATGCGGAAAGTACAGAGAAAGTGCGTATAATCAGAAACTCTTACGCTTTAATATGTAAGCGACCTTCGTATTCGTTATGCAATCAACGATAAATCATTTCACTATTCTATAATTGTCCGATTTGGTACTGACATTGGTCGAGAGACGATCCTTTATGATTTACCCGAGTGACCGAATGATCTATTAGTCCACGTTCACTTCGTAGAAATGGTGTCAGTAAGCAAATTACAATAATATTAAATCGATTTTTTAAATGCTTGAAGTAAATCTTGTTAAAGTAAACTAAATTAATATCTGAACTTACATAATAGATTTGAACAAATTGATGAAACTTTTGTATGATACCTTTAAATAAAAGTATCTTAAGCATTATATGAAGTTACTTTTACAGTCAAGAATAAATACGTGAAGGTAACGTTATGAAATGAATGTTTTCTCCATGAGAATACCTAATTACGGCACATCTTATTGAAACCATCTCTAACCTTACTGTAATTTAAACTGTCTATCATCACAATCAATCATGTATCATGGTGTCACTGAATTGTATGTAATTTTCTTTTGTGCCCATATATTACTACATAACTAAATTATTAGTAGTGAAAACTAGGAAATTATTCAAGCTAGATAGATGTAAATAATATTCGTTCTTATTTATTAACATAATTTGAAAATTGCTGTTATATAAAAGGCAAACTGTTTAAACAACTAGTCAGTATTTTATTTAAACGTGATGTTACTTCAATTGTTCCATTATACATGGTTCAATGGTCAGACACTATTGGCAAATTCTCACTTTTACTTTTACGTAAACACCAATTTCGAAGCTTTTTATAATTTATAGCAGTATCCGATGTTTATAAGTACGGCTATTAAAGTGGGACATACTGTTTGTACTGTATTGTACAGTAATAGTACCTAAACGTTAACCTAATTGGCATATACTACTTTTCCTATAATAACTAGTAAAACCCATCCACTGACAGTAAGTACTTCCCGCATGATCAAATAAGGATTTTAATGCAAAAAGCAAATACAACATACAGAAGCACAGGTTATAGGAAGTTCTTTTAGTGTAAGGTGCTCTAGAAAAACTTAATAACCTGCTGAATCAGCGTTCAAGTTTACAGCAAAAACTATTTGCTTCTTGGCATTCTATAAATAAGTTCAAGGTCTTTTTCTAATGTGATACATAGTCAAGGTAAAAGCATTACAAAAAGCGTTTATTATTTTTATAGTAATTAAATTCATTCTATGTAATTTATACATTCTATTGTAGTTACTAGCAAAGGAATTTTATCTGTTTACTAAGGAAGTTTATGAGAAAGTGGCAGTTATATTACTCAATTCAGTGATTACGTTCTTATTTTAAATAAGAATACCTGCAAGTATCCAAAATCGCATAAAGGCTTGTTCAGAACACTCCTCGAATTCTTCCTCTGGTAAAGATATTGATTAAAATATCTTCACGAGTTGCATTATTATAACTTAGTTTAGTAACCACTGCAGTTTTGCAGAGAATGACTGTACATTTATTAGCACCTCTTGCTAAAAGACGAACAATGGAAAATTTATTAATGTTCTGTATCGTCTGAAAATATGTCAGTTAGAGCTGATGATCATAAAACATTTGGGAAATGCTAATATATCTCTGTTGGTAGTTAAAAACCGGAAGGATTGTGTAAACGTATGTACACCGTCATCTTTCGAATTTATTTTGTTGCAACCAAGGTCTTTGCTACGAACAAAAAAATTATTTCTAAAGTTTTATGACATCTTCTAATTAATTTTGATGTCATACCAAGCAAAAGGAAGGTTTTGTAATAGGTATTAGCCGGTTCATAAAAATTGGCCGTTCTCATTAATCTCTTATGCAACTTCTTTGTTTGCGTTAATAGAACGACAATTAAGTTTACTAATTACTAATTTTATTAAAAATATAGTCTTTGTTGAATAATTTATAATTTCCTTAAGTCTTTTTAGTTAAATATTTAAGGATGTCGTTTGACATTTTATTAATAAATAAAGAAAATATTTAAAATAAATCAAAACATCACTTAATCAGTTTTTACAATATTTGCCGTAATGAAAATAGCAATCGAGATATTTCAAATATCTTGATAAAATATTAAGATTGAAAATATAAATTCAAATTTAAAGAAACAACACATAAGTAGTGAAAAATCATGTTTTTGCACATTTTGTAGAACAAACCAAATTATATTTTTATTTATAATTATTATTTTTTATACATAACCGCAGGATTTGTTTTTATAAAAAATGCGAATCCTTAAGTTGGGACGAATAGGTGACGACCAGTTTTAGTACAACTACTAATATACAGAAAATGGGTAGTCGTCAGTTTATAAAAGGACGAACTATAAGAAATATATAAAAATAGTATTAATAGTATTAAAGTTTTATATGCAATATTGCAGCCATGTGATAACCCAATATAATTTAATATAGATATAATAACAACATACTACTCCTATACAGCTATATTTAAAATATTAGGAGAACAGATACTTATTATTTTACTACTGAATCGTTATAAATGTCAGCTCATAGATACCTGAAAACATGGCGTCATTATTGTATATAATAGACCAAATAAAACTCTTAAAAGCTCTTCCAGCTATAAACATTTGCAAAAGGCTATACTAACCTGATTAAAACAATATTAAACAATGACGTATTATCATCCATTATAGATTCACAGATACCACTGTTGTAACAATCATCAGCTGTCTATAGTAACTGAAGCAATAAGACGTGATTTTGAGAACAAAAAGCATACTGTTACTGTCTTCGTTGATAGTATCACATAGTGTATCTTCGTGGCCTAATAGTGATTTTTCTGAATTTAACGTCTACATATTAAATAAACCAAGCCCAAAGCTATACTTAAGTTTATTTCCACTAATACATTCAACAAACAACTTACAATCTTTACTTTAGGGAACTTTGCTGTAAATGCAGATCCGGTTGCAAGATATTGAGCTGAAAGGTCGCCAAATGATCCTCCGAATGATTGAACAAATTTTACGCGAAGATTAGAAAAAAAGGAAAATTTGTTCTCAGTTCTTCCCGCACACTTTTACGGATGAAAAATCATAGAAAAGAGTTGCAAGGGTGTTTCAGTCCACCATCATTATTAAAACTTGAATATGCGCCTTCTAATTTTTCAATTGAATATAAGACTAATCTTGATATAATATTCTTATCCAATTTGAGATAAAGCAGGAAAAGTGCAATTATATAACAAACCTTCCAAAATAAGATCATACGTAGTAGAACGAGATAATCAAATTAATTACTTCAACCTTACAGCAAAATTTCCGAAAGGTACTTCAGTTGTCTGCGGTACTTTCCAAACACTGACATCTACCCTTTAAGATAGAAGCTATCCACTCTTAGCGCAAAAGGAAGCTTCCTCAAGATTTATATCTTTCTAACTCAGAGAGTGATGATGAATAGTAGATCAAGGTACTTGATTGTAGGATGTACAAATAATTCGTTGGAGGAGCTCTAGGAGATGAGTTATCTCGACTATGTCTGTGCAAACAGCCACAAGCCATCTTTGGTAAAAAAACATCAGTGCTGAACTAACTGAAGTGAATTATAAACAAGTACATCATTCACATCCTACTTATTAAATGTTCCATAATGTGCCATGAAATAAAAACAAAAAGTGTTTGACGTAGTACCAAATCTAATAGTACTTTTAAGATACAATCACAACCTAATCAAATACCTCTATAGTTCACATTAGAAACGAAATTAATAAAAAAAAACTTTCTACGGAGACATTATTTATTTAGTATTAGAAACTGCTACAATAGTTTAATGTCCCGAACTTAAATCTAAACTTTATGTTGTTACTTGTTACAAAATGCTGCCGTGTAATTTAATATCCGGAACGATTGTTTGGTCGTGAAACAAGATTATTTACTGCCTAAGAATTTATATTTACTTGGTAACGTTTGACTTGCATACCTTCTGCTGTACAATTTAAAATGGGATTACCTGTGTGGATTATAAAGTAAAATAAAGTTACTATTATTTTCAACACAGATT
Organism: Limonius californicus; assembly: GCA_014611495.1. Classification (NCBI taxonomy): domain Eukaryota; kingdom Metazoa; phylum Arthropoda; class Insecta; order Coleoptera; family Elateridae; genus Limonius; species Limonius californicus. The sequence continues at coordinate 7,283 of JABXWE010059742.1, forward strand.
AATTTAAAATTTATTTCTTAGTAATTTTATCCACAATCAAAAATTAATAAATAAATTAAGCAATAGCAAAAGGCATTGCATTTTTAATTATTCAGATCATTGTTACAATTTTTATAAATGGTTGATTCTGCAGAAATATGTTTTCTACAATTGTGTAGAAGAATTTCAACAAGCTTACAAATTAATTAATTTCAATTAGTAGCAAAATTGTTTAAATCTTTAAATTTTGGATTTCTTGGTCTTGCAGTCCAAAGTATAGTACCACCCTTTCAGTACGAATTTCGTAGTAAACACTCTACTAACCAACCGTTTATAAGTATTACTCAAAAAATAGAAGAGCTATATTTGAAAAGAAACTAATTAGAATCATAGCGTTTCTTGCTATTACCAAAATGCTTGATAATTTATAGATTAACGGACTAATACCCAAACTAGCAGCACAGATTTACCTCAATGCCCAGTCAAACTAATAGTATCATTCTTGGATGACCATCAACGCTACCATATTAAAACACAGAAACATTCAATCCGGTGTACCACAAGGATCAATCTTAAAGCGAGTATTTTACAATATCTTTACTGGTGACATCTAAGAACCAACTCGGCAATATACATTAATGACACTATTATTACTCAACCAGTTTAATTGGAAGTCGTCGTAACCGCCCTGCAAGGTGGTGTGATTGAAAGTCAGAAATGGTGGTGTGACGGTGGAACCAAAAAGATAAATCCAAATAAAGCAGAAGCAAATATCTCTACTTTAAAGAAATATACAGCTCCAAGTAATTGAATTATCAGGGACTAATTTATTTACTGGAATTTCGCATTTAAGTGTAAAATATCTTGTTTTACACTTAGATCAAATTTCAAATAGGGGCCTCACATAACCTACAAATAGAATGAACCATATGCCTGATTGAGTATGGTATTTCCCTATCATCAATCGTGCATCAACTTTAAAATTGAGTGTAGTGTTTTACTTTACAGGTCCTTACTGAGACCTATCGTAACTTATAGTTATCCAGAGTAGAGGGCTGCCTCATCATCATCATCATCATCTGACATGGAGCCGACTCGATGGTCAATCCTGGATTACGCCAGGCCCACCCCATGCCAGTAAGGTGGGTACGAATTTACGGGATAGGGTGGGATCGGGTGGGGCACTGCACAACGTTAGCATGTCTGCAGTGCATACCGCCAGACACCGCTGCTGCAACACCGGGTAGTTAGTAAACTACGCATCAATGGGTGTTGAGTACGCAGCCGAGACCGTTATGCTCTGAAGCAGTTGAACCTACTAACTTTGATAGCAAAGTTTCACAATGTTCTTATTTCACACCTACCTGGTGTTCTAAGGTTACTGATTGCACATCTCCTATTTTCCCACAACTAATAACCTACTTAATATTTACTCCCAAACTTATTTAAAGTGTCCTTTATGGGATTATGCATTTGACCCTACTAAACTTTGGTAGCAAAGTTTCACATTGTTCTTATTTCACATCTATCTGGTGTTCTAAGGTTACTGATTGCACATCTCTTAGTTTCCTAATAACTAACAACCTACTTAATATTTACACCCAAACTTATTTAAATTGTCCGTTATGCGAGTATGCATTTGAGCCCAATAACTTTGGTATCCAAGCTTCACACTGTTCCCATTTCACATCTATCCCCTGTTCCAAGGCTGCCGATTGCACATCTCCCAGTTTCCCATTAACCAACATCCCACCCAATATCCCCTCTCAAACGTATCCAAACCGTCCGCTATGCGACCCCGCACCTGACCCCAATAAACCCCGGAATCAAAGTTTCACACTGTTCGCATCTCCCATCCATCCATTGTTCAAGGCAACAGAGTGCTCCCATCTTAGTCTCCCAATGACCAATAAACCACCCAACACTCGCCGCACTGACCACCACTGCTTTACCACCCAGTTGAAGGTTCGACTCTGGATTGTACCCCCTCCACATCCCTAACCTTCCCCCCCGCAGCTGACAGCCCGATATCGATTGCCCTCCCCCCCACCGGCACTTGTTTCGCTCCGTCTCCTTTGTGATGTTTTCCCTTTCCTCACCCTGTCACTGCCTCCTCCTCCTCACCATCCTGCCCCTCCCAAGTGGTCGCTTGATTGGGTTCTTCATGAGTACGCAGACTCTTCCCACTTCTCCTGGGATATCCTCCCCTCCCCGCGCCCAGTCTTCCCATGCCTCCCCAGGCATGCCGGCGCTTTGTATATCCCTCTCCAATGATGCACTCCACGCGCAGCATGGTCCTCCGATCCTCCCCTCCCCTGTTCGCATGGCACAAACTTGGTGTAGAGGACGGTTGACCGGTCTTCCCAGAATATACGCCCAGCATTCACCTCTTGATGTAGTGAGCCGCGCAATACAGCAAACATACATCCGACCCCCATCACATAAAAATTCAATTCAATTCATAGCGCCAAAAATTATCTACGTTTATCAAATATATATCCGACGCCCGGCACATCGAAACTTAAAACAAATCCCAACACCAGTTGTACATGCAAAATGCTTATACCTAAAACTATTTTGTAATAATAAAATTCTTATTGTTAAACTAAAATGGAAGTTTTGCAGGCCTTTTACTGTCACGTCAAAACAGTATTCAAGTTGATGTGAATTTATTTGCCCCCATCCCAAGAATTTCAATCTCTATCTAGGACGGCTTGCATGCCGGCCCTTTCGTTGCTATATCCATCTCTGAAGAGTCTCCACCTGCTTCCCACCCCCGTCGCTCCCACCCCAATGCGCCCCCAGATGCCCACCCGCTCGTACAATCCTACATTCCCTTGTTTCAATATCCCCCGTTGTAATTTCTATTTTTTAAGTGAATTTAATTTAAAATTTTTTTTTTGTGGTTCTATTAGGCTACGGTACTACAAAAGACCACAAAAAGGCCACTCAGGCCCCCAATCACTTAGCTTGTACTGTCTGTTGTTTCCCTGTCCAACGCCAATCTGTTACCCTTGAGATGTCGTCAGACAGAGCCGGTGGCGGTCCTCCCAGATTCGCACACACACGCACTTTATCTTTATCTTTATAGTTTGATAGTCTGCACCCAAAACACTTTTTGAAAGTCTCACTGATTGTGAACCATCATGTCCGAGAGCGTTCAAAACACATCCGTTCGTGAGCCCGTCGCTCACGCCACTCGAGTCATTATTACCCTAGTTTATCTTTTATTATGAAAACTATCTATCCGTGAATTCGTTAATTTAACTATCAAATATAAATTTGAACTTAACTTTTTGGGAACTACTGTTAAATTTGGGCTACTGATGAAAACCGAGGGTAAAACCGTGGTTATGTAATAAAATCCCCTAACAGAGACGCAAAGTGCTTGCGACCGCCTGTCTTCTAATTTATGACACCCCTAATAAACTATTTTGTTATTTCCAACACAGAACAAAGTTTCTATAGGAAGCAAACGTTTGATTTTAAGAGACCAACCCATGTTGCGAGCTAATAATCCAGCCTAAATGAATAAATTATTAATCAGAAGTAAGTTAAATAGGCTGTAGAACTACCGTGGAATTAAGTAAACACCGTATGGTTTTCCCAGAAGGAACCGAATTGAATTGGGTGTTAACCATCTGCTTTTTGACAGTGTCGGCAATGACCAGAGGTAAAGATTTATAGCACTCTTTGTCTAGGTCTCGGTCCCGCTAAAGCTTAATATTATGTTGAGATTTTTAGAAAGTGTGTTTCTGTAAAATGTGGGGTCCGATTTCCTAACTAAACTTTATCCCTGAACCACTACGCGTAACAATCCCATTCTTTTTTAATTCTACTCCTCCACTAATAAACTGAGTTCTTATTAAATGCTGAACTAGGGACCTATCCGCTCTAGATTTCTTCTAAACCGGCTAATATAAACATTTATCACCTTAAGCAAGTTCAATCAAGTTAATATTTTTCCAAAGTTTATACTGAATAGTAAGGTAATTACTAATTAACTGGCTGAAAACCTATTTTTTCTTCAAACGTCAGTAAATCTGTCATTTTTCGACTGTGTAGGCGACCGTAAAGTTTCATTTTTCCTCCACCGGAGCTTTAGTTTTCACTTTCCCGCCAGCGGAGGGAAAAGTGTTATCATAGCAACATAGATAGAAACAAGAAAACAAGCGTCTA
>JABXWE010059743.1:0-10426 GCA_014611495.1 Limonius californicus
GAAAGTTTTTGAAATAATCAGTCCCAAAGTTTCAAATATGTATGGTAAAGTGATTAGAGTAGACCAATAAAAAATTTAAAAAAGACGGTTTGTAACGTGCAATTTCGACGCACAGTGTATGTTGCTGATTTGTTTCAATTTGAGTGTGTGTTTAGCGCGCCTCGAGATTTCAGTTTCAAATTTTTGGTTTTCGCGCATGATTAGTTTCAATGTCAAGTGGAGTTTAGATTTCTCGAGCCCGGCAGAAGAATTCTGTTACCTGACAAGTGTGTAGCTTGATTTTCATCGCGGTCTATTTCGATCGAAGGATTTATTCCTAATTTGTTTGAAAAGTTCAAGTACTAAGGGAAATCTTAACCTTGTGGTGCTAGTGAGATTTTCCCTGGTTATTTTAACCAATTTATTACACCCTTGAAGAGGTTTTTCTATTTGCCGATTTACATCTTTGGGTAAGCTGGGAAGTTTGATTCTATTTTTTTCGCTTGATTAAGTCTCTTGAATTATTTAGGCAAATTTAGAGCTGCTGAGCAATTTAGAGCTGCTGAGAATTTGAATATCTATTGGAATTTAAGTAACTACTGGAAAAATACGTAGCTGTGGAAGATTACATACTGCAGAAAGTTTTATATCTACATCGAAGAATTTGGAGAAGATTCGAGTCATATTTACGCCACAGAAAATTACAAAGCCAAGTTCCAAACGTGCGAGTGTGAACGCCAGCTGTCAGCTCAGGTGGTCGCTGTAATTGGAATTTTCATCTAGCAAGGTCTGGTTAAAATATTCTTTTAAAATTTACGGACTTCAAGGACTCTGAAGATCATCCGGCAGAATACGACCGCATAATCATTTCGTTGTACAAATTCAAATTATACCATTTATACCGAACAAATTTTTCAACTAATTCTTTTATAGATTTAACACTTATTGCATTTTATAACTTTTGTAAACGGTCCGCATATTTCGAGGTTCTGATTTAATTTTTATTGGCGCAGAAATTCAATAAGGGAGGATATTGCGTGAACTATTTTTTTTATTGTTGATGCGCTTATACCTCAATAGTAGGTATTTAATTCTTAGTTTACATAATCGAGATCTCGTTTATCGTGAATTAGGCGTGTTACGTATTGAATTATTATTTTTGCGAGGCTAGTTAAGGCTTCTTGTTAATTTCATTTCTTATTGACGCATTATCGTTTACCCCAGGATTAAATTTTATCATTTTACGAATCATTAAATCAGACAGGGACGTTTGTGGTCTGTTCTTTATTTAAAAGATATTTATACTTTATATTTGTGACCAATTTGGGGTCAATATTTTTGAGATATTAATGAACGATTTTATTTGGTCAACCTTTATATTTAACTGTAATTTAATTTTCCATTTATTGATTATACTCGGAAATTACGTCAAGTATTTTGTTGTTTTATTGTGTCTTGTAGTTATATAAAAGACTTTAGTGTTATCAGTAAGGTAAGTCCGTTCTCTCAGGGAGATTCCTGTTTATCTACGTCATCTTCGAGACCAAGGGTTTATTTTTTAAGCAGGTGGCGCCTACATACTTTGAACCCTTCCTTCTCCGACCGACGCTGGTCAAACCCTTGTCTAGATACCTGGACCTTACTGGTGTTGTCGTTAGATATTTTTTTTTGTGTAGGAAAAATTATTTCCTTCACTGTGTCGCCGTTCTTTTAGCTGGGCATCACAGGTTTTGGCAGTTGTTTGGAGTTATTTCTCGAAAGAATGCATTTCTTATCTTTTGTTTATCAAAAGGTAGTGTATTTCAAGTGTTTATTGAATAGATCTTTGTCATTTTATAAAAAATTGGTTAAATTAACTGAAGGTCAAGGTCATACGTTTTTGACAGTGTCGTACGCAGAAAAATCTGCAGTATCCAAATTCGTGAACAAAAGTATGTGGCGCCATTTAAAAAAATTTCGGTGACGTCTTAGTGCGAAAACAAAAAACGATCGAAAAATGACAATTATCAGGAAAGATGCACTCATAAAAAATAAGGTTGACGTGTCCGAGGATTTTCTGTGAAAACCCTTCTGAAATGTTTTAATTAAATTATCCGCTACTTTACGAAAGCACTGTATATTAATCAGTGATGTAACTATGCCTGTCTTGTTTTGTATATTATATAGAATATAATTTAAAAAATGTGGTGTTAATATCTTGCATAAAAATTTTTCTACAAGCGACATCGAATATACTGTTTTTGTTTTTCAATTTTTATGTTGCACAACACGTCAGTCAAAAATCTTAACTTGAAATTTTGCCTCGTTTATTAAGTAACTTAATAAGATAAAAATTACTAGAAAAGGGTCAGGGAAAACTTGGAAAATTGTCAGGGAAAACCTGAAAATGTCAAGGAATTTGAAAACTTAGAACTGCTGTGAACTCTGGAATATGAAAAAATAGGAATTACTGTTACAGTTCAAGAAGACCTATTTACCATTGTTATTGTGACACCTTCAATGAAAAGGGCTCATCAGTTTACAACTGCAAGTGATATTGTTTTTGTAGATAGCACCGCTTCCTGCGAAGCGGAACATAGTTCAATAACGTTTATGTTAACAGTTAGTGTCGCAGGAGCTGTGCCTCTTGCCATTATAATAACTAAGATAATAACAGACTTTGGTAGATTATACATCAGCATTTCAACTTGTCAAAAATCTTCTTGTTAATATTGCATTTGGTGGATAAGGTGCGCCGAAATTCATTATGACTGACGATAGTGACGCAGAAAGAGGAGCCCTACATGCAGTACTTCCGGAAGCAAAATTGCTACTTTGTTGTTATCACATTGGACAAGTTATATGGAGGCGGCTTTGGGAAAAAAACATGCAATTTTTAAAGACGATCGTCCATCACTGTACCTATCTTTTAAAAATAAGTTAATCGCTTCATCGGTGTTAAAAGCAGATAATGCTTTTAAGGTGGCCATTGCTGATAAAGTTGCCGAAAAATATCCTCACTGGCTAAATTATATTACTGACTTTTGGAGTCGTCGCGAAAGTTGGTGTCTCTGTTACCGTGATGCCACAACACATGGACACCAGATAAATAACTTTTCTGAAATTACTGTCCGATTGTATAAAGATATAGTTTTCAGAACATGCAAAGCGTACGATATTGTAGCGCTTGTTGATTTTTCGTCGACCGTCATAGAGCAATATTACATCAGACAGTTTCGAAATGTTGCTAATGGTCGTTGTGATAAAAATCGGCTTTTCCTTAAAGCACAACTTATTAAAGCTGCATATCTTTCCAAAGAAATGATAGTAAAGGTAGCATTCGGATCTAAGCAGTCGCGACCTGGCAGTCACGGCCCGGCAGCCGCGACCGTGGTCGCGCTGCACCGCTTAAACGGATTTGTATGCAACGCTTTCCGATGCAAGCGACTGTGCAGCGCGGTCGGGGGGCGTGGCCACAGCGCGATTTTGGCAGCGCCGCCGAGCCGCTGCGGAGGCAATATGGTCGCGCTGCTCGCTCGAGCTTGTTGTATTGGTGTCGTATATTATGGCAACGTTTACCGATGAAAATGACGAGTTTTTAGTAGAACTGATAGCTAAAAATCCGCCACTTTACGATTCTCGACTCAAAACCTATAAGGACAATGTTGTTCGAGATAATACAGCGTGAGTCAAAATTCGCTCCCCAGCGGTTATACGCGTATTGTATGAGTAAAACTAGAACTAAAAGTAATCACGTTTTAACCGAAGAAATGAAATGAAATATTTTATGCTACATTGAATAATAATAATTAAAAAAAGTTTGCCATCGCCGGGAATTGAACTCGGATCAACTGCTTGGAAGGCAGTTATGCTGACCATTACACCATTCTGCCGCTTATGTATGTGTTTTGTACAAAAGAAATATAATGTGCACGGACCTTACGGGAACATCATCCTGTCGATTTTTATTTAATAAATAAGTCATCATCTGCGTCCTATATACCTACAAGGTGAAATATTTATTTAATATAAACACTGCATCAACATAACCTTCATACTCAAATAATTCACAACTATAGTGACGTTTGTTTCTGATTTTTAGTTGTCGGTATAGTTGGTTGCATACACAATAGGCGAATTTGACGCGTTCTTTTTAAAAGTATACATAGGCTATGTATACTAAAAAGAAAAATTCTCTGTATAACATTGTAAATGTGTATATAAAATTGTAAAAATTATAATATTAATAATATTATCATCACAATAACATTATATAGCGAAATCTACTTCAGATTGAAGTTATTTTTTTTGTTACGTATACATTTTTTTACTGCCACTGTGGCATGAATTTATACAAAGTATTATTAATATTAGTGTATGGATTTTTCAAGTGTCGTTCCATGGGTTTTGTAACAGCCGTTTTCTAGAGCAGATATAGACCGTCCCTCGTTTTTGTTTCTTTATGATGGTCGAAAGGGACGTCTCCCCTCTCTAAATAAAGCGGCAAGGACTGCAGGCCCTGGGTCCCAAGTCCAAGTCAGGGTGCTTGCAGCTAGCAGTTCGGTCGCACGTGGTTTCATCACACTTCGCTATGGCGAATCCTGAAATGGATTTTTGTTTCATTTGTGATAAAAGTTTAAAAGAAGGTGACCAAGTTGTCGTGAAAGAGAGAGGCGTCCAGACTCTTCTGAAATCTAGCGTGAAACGGGGAAATCGCGAACACGTACGCATTCTGAGAAGTTTATCCTCAGTAACTGTTCATGCCGCATGTGAGAAGAATTATAATAACGAAAAATTGATCGCTGCGTATCTACGTAAAATAGCTGCCGCACCTCAAGTGGCATCGACGTCATGGCGTTCGACTATTCCACGTTTTGATTTTGAATCCCAATGTTTCCCGTGTACGGAAGAAATTACCCTCGATTTCTTAAATAAGCAGAGAAAAAAAGTTTATCGGAGCGAGATATTATCTATCGGGTGGAAAAATTAGATGTAAAAGATACGATTTTGAAAGCAGCTAACGAACGTGGTGATGAATGGGGACGGCAGATAATAGAGCGCATTCAACTTGTGACGGATTTGGTTGCTGTGGAAGCAAGGTACCATTTGTCTTGCCGGAAGCGGCTATATAATCGACTACCGTCCGGACAGAAAAGAGGATATCGGCCCGCGACTTCTAAAGAAGAATGAAGAGGTTATACTCATCATCGAGCGACATAAACAGTCACCTGTTGTCTGCTTCCGGGACACGGGATACAAAATTCTCTGGGCAAATTGGTACACGGCAAAAAATTCAAATCCCGAAGAAGAACGGCTCGGAGTTGTCAAAGAAGCAGCTGGCTGCTATTATTTTGGCGGATATTCGATCACAGAACTACGACATATCAGAATATCCACCATCCGACCGTTTTTTATATGAGGTGAATTCTGTGATTCCACAATCTTTGCAGGTGTTCTTTCATGAAATAATTGTTAAGAAGAAGCACAGTTCTTTTGATAAATGGAATAGAATATGCGAATCGTTATCGTATGCTGTTATTTCTGCGGCAAGACCTCGATCTTTTTTGTCGTCGCTTCTAATCGGAGTCAGTACATATTTATACAAGAAATTTGGATCAAGAAAACTCATCAACATGCTGTCATCGTTGGGATTTGCGGCGTCTTACTCTGAAACAACGCTTTTCGAAAAATCTGCCGTTGTGCGTCCTGGCGTATCGATTGATCAAAATGCATTCTCTCAAGTCATTTGTGATAATGCGGACCACAACGTCAACACTATCGATGGGTTACATACCGTTCACATTATGGGAGCTGTCCAATGTGTGAGCCCTCACAAGGCTGTATTACCCGATGAAAATATCTCACGTTTGACAAAATTACCATCAGCCCAGGTTGTTGGAGAGGTTGGCTCATTTTACAATAAAAACCAGAACACGGGCTTAAAAACGATAAAAATTGCAGACGTCGAAGAAAAGCATCCCCTTTCAAAAGACTTCTTGCCTTCTTCTCCCGATTTCTTTGGCTCTATGGCAGGTGGTCGAAATATCAATTGCCAGGATGGAACGGCTTCATGGAACAGGCAACGGCTGATAAATCTTTCATGCGCTCGAAGATAATATGTCTTCCATTTATAAGCTATCCACCCAGTCCGTATGACACAATCAATACAGCTCTTCTCATGCCTGTCGAAAAATGTAATACGTCCAACCAAAAAACGTGCTTGGTCACCTTCGATCAGCCTCTCTATGCTAAAGCTCAAGAAATCGTCGCGAATAATCCTACATTCACAAATGTCATCGTGAGACTGGGAGAATTTCACCTGCTCATGTCTTTTTTGTGCGCTATCGGATATATAACGGCCGGAAGCGGATTAAGAAACTCTTCACTACTATTTACGCTGAAAATAGTGTGGTGAAAATGCTAGCTGGTCACGCATACGCTCGTGCAATTCGTGCACATATGTTGTGTCATCTGGCGTTGGCACACGTAATTCTGGAATACCTTGAATTTACTGACGACGAGCGTGGTTTGATGGAGCAATTGCTTGGTCGTTTGGAGAAATTGATGATTCTCACAGCAGATGAAAGCGAACCATTCAGAGTTGTTGCGACAAAATTAAAAGAAGTGCTTAGCAAATTGGAAAAAACAGCCCTATAGCAAAACTATAGGTGCAGTATTTTCAAATGGTCACTCTAGTCAAACATTTCATTGCAGCTGAGCGAATGGGAAACTGGCAACTACCTACATCTCAACACTGTTCAAAGAATGCTTCCCTATTTTCATGCAAGTGGACATTTCTTATATGCAAAATGTGCTCATCTGTATCTGCAAGACATGTTCGATTTGAAAGAAAAATGGATCCGGCTGAATACCACAAATTTACGACGGAAGCCTGTTTTACGATTAGGCGCACAGACAAATTTTGGTCCGGAATTTGGTCTGATATGACCATCGAGCAAACTTTGATGCGGGTGATGCATAGCTGTGGGGGTCTCACTCGTGGGCGTGGAATCAGTGGCAGCGTACTCGCACTGTGGACTTCAGGAATGATATCTTTGCACAACGTTTGCGACTCCATCGAACAATATTGTAACGTACATCTGGACACATCCGAGCAACCTGTCGATACGAGGACTTCACGAATCACTCAAGACGATCAAGACTTGAACAAAATGTTAACTGGCTTTCTCAGCATCCGCCCTTCCCGGAAATTTATTCACTTCTTTCCATAAGTACGGGAGTTGTAGGAGATGAAAAGATAAACTGTCACTTGTCCAGAGAAAAAGGTATCGAGTGTATGTCGACCATGGTTACCGCATACGAAAATTACGAGTCCATCAAATTCAAACGCAAGGACAAGGTCATCCCATTGGCAGCAGTCAACAGCAGCATAAAAATCGGTGCAGAAACAATTACCATCAACCCACTAATGCTGTTCTAGAGAATGTGCATCGCGAAGAAAACCGATAAGGAGATAAAGGATTACTTTAGATTCGAGCTTGCTCCATTTCCTTTGTCGCTTTTTTCTGAGGACGGAATGCGCAAAGGCACGAAATCTTCGTTGTATGCTGTTTTCACACCACTGTCAGAAGGCGTAGAACTCGGAGATAACAAAATTAATGTTGTGGATGGGGGGGGGTATCTTTTACATAAAGTTGTATGGCATCGTAATGATTCTTTCGGGTCAATTTGTGAAAAGTACGTTCAATATGTACGAAGTTACTACGATTTAAATGCAATCGTTGTTTGCGATGGATATCCATTTGATGGTGACAAGAAAAATACGAAAAGCGCAGAAAGACTTCGCCGAACGAAGAAGCAGATGTCTGCGGAAGTTTTTTTTGATGAGACAACGACGGTTCAAGTTTCTCAAGATCGATTTTTGGCCAACGAAAAAAATAAAGCCCGTCTGATTTCCATGCTGACAAAAAAATTCGAACATGCTGCTTTTACTGTTAAGCAGGCTGAAGAAGATGCTGATGTCTTGATTGTCAACACGGCGATTTCCTTCTGCTCATCATTCGACGATGTTTTATCGTTGGCGAAGACGTCGATCCCAACACTACCTTCGCAAACCGGAGAGAGGCAAAACTGCTGAAAGAGTTTATTCCGCGAATAGTTTGAAGGTGAAAGAAGCAGCCAAAAACATCCTGTTTTTACATGCGGTTAGCGGCTGTGACACGACATCAATCCTCTTCGCTTGTTCAAAAAACAAAGGTCTCAATGTCGTCATTGGCATCTTCAAAGATCAGAATGCCAAACCAGAAGACATCGCAGACGCTGGAGCACGCTTTCTCGTTGCTTTATATGGTGGCAATATGGAAGAAACCTTAGCAGAACTCCGCTACCAACGTTTCACAACATCGACAATAAAAATCAAATTCAATCTAGCTGCTTTACCACCAACGACGGACGCTGCACGGTACCATGCGTTCAGGACCTACCACCAAGTCCAAAAATTGTGCGGAGTCCAAAGAAATCCATCCGGCTGGGGTGGAAACTCGGTACCAATGGGCTCAGTCCAGTACCAATGTCAGAGAAGCCTGTCCCAGATACCTTATTAAACGTCGTTTCATGTAATTGCAAAAAGGGATGCGGTGGAGCATGTGGCTGCAGGAAAGGTGGGTTGAAGTGCTCTGTTGTATGCGGATTCTGCAATGGTGAATCATGCGAGAATGCACCAGAGGCCATCATCGAGAGCGACGACGAAGAGGAGGCAATGACGTGGATGGAAGCCCAGATTCTTAGTGCCGAAAATGGGTTAGAGGATTACACTAATGACGACAATTCAGCAGACATCAACATACACCGACCCGGACCATAAAAAAAAATAATATAAACATACTCGATGACATAAATTACGAAATACGAGCCGTACTCACTCAATTGCAAAAAAAAAAGATCTGTGGATTAGGCCTACTGGGGCTACGACAATTAAAAAAAACGCGCCGTTTACTCTAACTCGTGGTGGTGTGGAAATGAGTTGACTTCGAATTCACAAAATTATCATAATTATGTAAAGAATAGCTCCAAATGATTTCCTAAAATGATAAAAACGAGGAATTGGACGATTTTGTGGAAGAAGTTTCCGCTGCTGTAACTCGTTACACATCAGACTTACAAAAAAAGTGTTCATATAAAAAATGTAGCGAATTTAGTCTTCTTCAAATTTTTATCAGACATTTTTGTCGTAGGATCAACCGTTGAGGAATTATTTTGAAAAAACCAATTTTTGTACCTTTAATCTAAGATGGCGGACCGCGCCGACCCCCCCCCCCAAGGTGGAAAACTTGGATTTTTTATCGGGGCCCGGAACTAAATAACATATGTCAAAATTATTTCTATTTTGTATCTTGCCTGCTTGGAGCTGACGTGTATAAATTCTTTGCTAAGTCAAAATATCGTTATATATACGATTATTTAGAAAAGGAAGATTCCATTAGACAAAATCAATGTTTCTTTAAATGCTGGTTTACGCTGTATAGCCAAATTTAAATCAGACGTCAATTCTTTCAGACTCCTATGACTTATTTAAGGGTTTGTCTCACATAACGGGCAAATTTGTGTCATGCGCATTTTTTTTATAAATATTAAGCATTTTCCCTAGGTTAAATATTTTTTTTCTTTTTGAATTATATGTTTGCTGCATTTGCATGTAGTTTAAATATTGCAATTAGCCCTATTTTAAAAATTACAGGGGTAAATGTATTGAGAAATCGCTCTAAATGTCATTTCGGTAACTGTCACATGTACTAGGTTGTGATCTTAATTGATGATTTTATACAGTAAATTTGATATTTAAGTAGTTTTGAAAAAACATATTTGTAACCTGAAAAGACGCGGTACTCCATAAAAACAATGGGTTTTCTCTAACTTGTAAGATATTTTAGAAAAAAAATGCTTTTTAGCTGTCACAAAGTTTTTTCTCATTCCGGTAATGTTAGAATAATTAGCGACCATACCCTTGCAAAAGAACCTTGGCACCGATTCAGTACTGTCAGTGTCAAGTGACATGTGCTTTCTTCGATTGCGATAGGTAAGAGCATACGTTTTCCATTCCATTTCAAAATGTATACTTTTTTACTTTCGAACGTGAAAGGGTGGCAAAATTCATTATCATTCCGGTAATGCGCTTTTTCCTACTTAAATAATTTAATTGAAGTAATTGCCAGTTACGATATTGGCGGCAATTCAGGTTCACACATAACCTGAAAGTTTCATCCAAGGTATTCGAATAGTAAGGTAGTTCCAGTCATCTTTGTTAAAAATTTTCATTCCGGTAATGCTTTTCCGAAATGATTTTCCGTTACCGATATGACAAAAATGTTGGAAATACTAGAAGTAGCTTCGAAATTAATCATGTTTATTAACATTTTAACTTGTATTTAAACAATTACATATCATTATGATCACGGATTATGATACAGAATGTAGAGGTAATAATTGTTTTTTTTTTTTAAATAAATTG
>JABXWE010059747.1:0-11301 GCA_014611495.1 Limonius californicus
GTTTGTACGACAACCGGGACCGACGGTTTTACGTACCCTCCGAAGTACGATCGGTTGCATATGTCACTATATTGGTCCACCCATCCAACTACTGACTACTGGTTGTGCTGCACTACGAATACCATTTGACCGGCGTCCGCAGCGCTCCGCTATGGACCTGATTGATTTCTTCGTCTTCTTCTTCTAGAATGGTTGATTTCTTCTTGAATAGTTGAAATTTGGAGATCTCTATGTTTAACATAATTCGGCATATAATATGGAGCATTGACTATAATTCTTAATACTTTCTTTTGAAATCTTTCAGGTTTTCGAAGTTAGAGTTCGCAGCTGGGTCCCAGAGTTGTAACCCATAAGCGCAAATCAGCTTCAGTATGGTCTTGTAAAATAGAATTTTGTTTTCCATTGAGAGTTGTGATTTCTTTTCCACCAACCAGTGCATCTTGTAGTACTTCAACCCCAGTTGCTTTCTCTTGGTGAAGATGTGCTTTCTCCATGTTAACGTTTTGTCTAAATATATACCGAAATACTTCACCTCATCAGTTTACGGCATTGGTTGTCCATTTAGACTAGCTGGTGGGCATGTCTCTTTTATCATGTAAGTTTTACGATAGGCAGGTCCACCTTAAATAATAAATATAGTACGGGTCCCAGTACGTTACTAACCTAAGGAACTCCTGATATAGCGGATAAACCTCTATATTAATTTTCGTGTTTTATTAAGAAGTAACGCTCAGTTAGGTATGATTTGAAAATCTAATAGTAGTTGCGACGCAATGTTTTCTTTAGTTTGTAAAATAACCCATCGTGCGAGACCTTATCTTCAGCTTGACTCACGTCTAAGAAGGCTGCTGAGCAATATCTTTTACCTTCTAGGCCATTGTTAATTTTCTTCCCGATTCTGTGGACCTGTTAGATTGTGGTGTGTTGATTCCTGAATCCAAACGAATTAGTTTTTCTTTTTCCAGTATTGGTGTTAAATGCTTTAGTAATAATGTTTCGAATACCTTCGATAATGCTGGCAATAGACTTATGGGCCTATATGATCATGAGATATATGTGTCTCTTCCTGGCTCAAGGACCATTATAAGCTGGGCTACTTTCCATTGATTTGGAAAACAACCCAGTCTGAGGATGGTACTGAAAATATGTGTAATGGCTTCTAAGGATTTTGTGGACGTTTCTTGTAATACTTTTCCAGCTAATAAATCATAGCCAAGAGCTTCATCTTAATTTCTTTATTGATAACTGATCTTACTTCACTTAGTTAGAATTTTTTGATAGGAGGTGTAAGTTGGAAAGGTGCATTAAGGTAGTTCCGGAATTCCGTTTCTTTTTCTAAAGTGGAGGATGATGGAAGAATTAAAATACTTCCGTCAAGTGATTTGCGAAGACAGCAGCTTTTTCTTTGTCTTTTTGTGCCCATCTGATATTTTTGTCTCTTATGGGTGGCACTGTTTGCAGCGATCTATTTAATTTTTCAGCCTTCCACAGAGAATAATAGCGGACCTCGGTTGGAGCCACGTTCTACAAATATTCTAGGATTAATTTATTTTTTAAGTAAAGAAGCAACTTTTTAATTCTCTAGTAACCTTGTTGAATTTCCTTTTGTTCTTCCGTTCTTCAGTTCTTGTAGTTTGCCATAGCTTCCTGATTTTACGTTCTTCGGCTATTTTTTGCTTGGGTATTATCGTAGATCGTTCCTTTATCGTGATGTTTGACGAATCTTTGGTAGCTTGCCACGCACCATTGTGGATGGCCTTTGTAAGGTTATCAATAGCATTGTTTAGATCCTCCTCCGTTTTCAGAGATACTTTTGTTGCAAGATGGTTATCTAGTGCAGCACTAAAATAATTCCAGCCTGATTTCTTCGAATACAGTATTGTTTGTTTCGCTTTCTTCAGTATTTTTGAATATATAGTAATTATTGCCGGGTATGATCCGAAGATAAATCTAAACTTGATTCTGTTTTTACTTGTTTGTTATTTAACCCTCTTGTGATATATCTACATCTGGGATCTTCCTTGGGTCATTAGACCAGTGAGTTTGTTCTCCAGTACATAACTCAATACAAAATGGAACTTTTGTAAAGTTTCTCATAATGCAGGGTTTGTTATTTTTTTATTTTTCTATCATAGTCGTTGTGATTGAGAAAATGCTAAATTGTGACGGATATACATTTTTTAGATCGCCAGCAACTTAAACATGTGGTTTAAAAACCAAGGTGCATGTGATCGTGTATCTAACAAACAAGTACACTGACATTAACCAAATTGAAAACAAACTGGAAATGGAAATAATCTATTATAGGCTATTGTATATTATATATTATTATATATATAGGCTATCATCTATTATAATAAAATTCCACATTTAAAATATTTTCGACTATTATAAAACTTATGTACTTCATTGAGCGCTAGTGTCACGAATGCGAAAAACGATTAAAAACATAAGTACTTGTAGCCCTCTTATAATATAACATTAAAATTAATTATTAGTTTAATATCCTGATAATATTTTGTTGAAAGGTTCATAAATAATATGACCATAATTTCATAAATATTAAATACACAGATTGTGATTTATTGTTTAGTAATAATAGTTAGTGATAATCAACAATACGTGTTTACACGTACGTAATTTACAACCGAAACTACAAGGGCTTTTTAATTTATAATAATATAACAAGAAGGGATAGGAGCCACAATCGACATTTATTTGATTCACTACTTGAACGTCGAGCTACCTGAATATGTGTGACATGCTTACAAAATTCACTTACTATGCCAGTCACAACTCAGTACAGTCCTGCTGTAATTTAGTTTCTTTTGATGCTTTATGCAGCATCACTTGAAGCGGATTGTTATGCAATAATTCAACAAAAGGAACATAATATACCCAAGGTGTATTTTAACACGTTATGATTCAGAGAGGTTCTCGTATTTTCAGTACTTTAACAGTACATGTAATAAACAGGTTGTTTCGTTATAACATTTGCAGTACTTTAAGTGAGAAAATAGAAATCTGAATTAAAACATTTATTTCAGTAGTTAGTATTACAAAAACGTAAGTTACTGGAATAACATATAGTTCCTAATTTGCGATTATTAGAAAGAAAATAGTACAGTGTGTTTTCATTTTCGCCATATATTGATATCGACATTTTACTGATGTATACGTGATCTGAACCAACTTCTCTAGCACGTTGAGCGCCACAATAGGAAAAAATGGGTCCAGTAGGCCGCAAAATGTATTTCTAAAAGATAACTTTAAATGTTTCTAGAATACCTATACGAGTAATAAAATATTAATTGGCGTCGATTTTTCTACTTTTGTTGTTGTTGTTGTTGTGGAGAAGTGGAAAGACAAAGGAGACGTGCTGATGCTAAGCACTAAACACACCAATGAAATGGTTGCGGTACAGAGAAGGGGCGGCTCCGAGATAAAGAAACCGAGGAATGTAACCGAGAAATACAAGTTTACTTTGATGTTTTGATCAAATGAAAAGTTACAATACTTCATTACGAAAAAGTCTAAAATGGTACAGAAAATTAGCTGTGAAATTCCTAATCGGTTCATGTCTTGTCAATGCATTTGTTGCACATCAGTATGTGGCTAATGAACATATGTCGATTACAAAATTCAGAGAAGAGGTCATCCGTGGACTTCTAATTTCTGCAGAAACCGCAACAGAAATTAGAAGACCTAGGCCGTACTGGTAGATGAAAATGTACAATATGCTACGCGAAAAAGTGTAGGGAGCTAGGGCGCAAAGAAGCTCAGAAGAAATCGCCGCAAACAAAACTTAAATGTGATGCTTGTAATATAAGGTATTGTCTTCAATGCAAGAAATGGAATAACACGTTTTCTGAAAAACAGTTAAGTTTGCAATAAAAGTTCTTGAAGTTACCCCGACATGCCCCAGTTACAACTAAGATAACACAAATACCACCCTGAAAAAGTGCAGTGTCCAGGAATGGAACCTAGCGACTATGGTACAATAATTCCAAAGTCAAGCGCCTTGGCCACTATTTTACCGTGGTCCCCCACAAAACATTAATTATTGAATCTACTAACCAATTGGCAACAGAAGGTTACTTTATTTCATTAAAATACAATTATTCTTACGTCTCACAAATCGCTGCAATGTATAAACAAATAATCATTACTTACAATCTTTAATAATATTGTTAATATGGTAATATATAAAAGAAATAGCTTTTGCTTGATCCACGCCTATAAGGAGAAAGATAAAGATGTAGCTGGCAATAAAACAATGCGCAGTTATTTGGGTAATTGCTTCAGATTGTGCAATAAAGATATTCCGGAACAACGGAGAAAATTTCGACGAAACCAGTTGTTTTATGCAACAAAAACTATACACTGCGGCACAGAATTTTTGCTGGAACGATAAATCTTCAAGGGAACGTTAAAATCGGTAACATGATTAATTTTATTCATACTAAACCATAAAAGAAACCTCACGGTATTCTCAACTAAATTATTGTCTTTTATATATATTTAATCAGACTCTATCGTCGAGTTTTATAGTTAGCAAACGTCACAAAAACAAAATTACAAGAGCAATTTGGAACGTACCCTATTTTTACTAGGTACAAAACATCTGCACGTTTCGAACGTCCAGATAAGAATGCTTTGTTCGCCCAGGAAATTAAGCCAGCCGAAGCCGGCTTCCATAAATAGTCCTACATGCGATCCCCAGGCTCAATTCTTGGATTTCGCTGCAAAAGCGCGCACAGTTCGCCTTGAGAATTCTAGTTCGCAGCCGCCAATGAAAACACGCCAAACAGTGGCAACTCTCGGGATTACCGAAAGGTTGCGTAAGGTAGGCTATTTACGATTTTTTTTTATTAATTTAAACAGCAATCAGAAATTACATTCTTTAAGCTATTGTGCTAACTTAGAAACTATCTGAAGATAGCCCCTTTTCTGTCTTGATGAGGCTTCTCCACCGAGAAAAACCTCTTTCACCTCAATTAAGGTCCATTAGCCATTTCCTTTTCAGTTTTCTGTTGTTATGTTCAAGCAAAAGCGGTTGAAGGAGAGGTTTATTATGGAATTATAGCTTTTCATGGCGGTTCCTGCTTCTATTTGAATTACTTCTTGAATGGTTGGTACATTAAGGTCTTGATGGAATATCTGATTTGTGATATACCAGGGGCCGTCAGTTATTGCTCGGAGGATTTTTGATTGTGCGTTGGATAATGTCAATGCTGGATTTACTGGCACAACCCCATAGTTCTATCCCATTGGTCCATATGACCACAATTATAGCTTTATATATCAAGGTTTTATTTCCTAGTGACCTTTTCGAACTTCTACCCAGTAACCAATATAGTTCTCTCATTTTTATTTCAATCTGTTTTCGTTTCTTCTTTATGTGTTCCCTTCATGTCAACTTGTCTGTCTCGATGGATTCCTAGGTACTTTATACTTGACGTCCTAGGGATTTCTATATTATTGATGAAAACCGGCGGACATTGTTGTTTTCTTATGGTGAATGTAAGGTGTTGAGATTTAGTTTCATTAATTCTGATTTCCCATTTTTTGAGACATTCATAACTAATCCCTTTTTAGGTAATTCTTTCAACATTTTTGAATTTATCTGTTCTATTCCAGGTGCCTTCTTATTGTTGAGGAGTGAAATATTTTCTTTGATTTCCTTTATATCTGTTGTTGATATATTAATTGCATTGTTGTTTTTTATGCTGTCTAAAGGGTCTTGACTTGGAATATCATTGAAGGGGGTGAAAACAGTAGCTAAGTGTTGAGGGAACTGATCTCCTTTTTCTTGGTTACTTTTGGCCCAAGGTCCTATGTTTGGAGATTCTATGCGTATTGGAGATGCTGTTATCGCCTTTCTAGTGGATTTAATTGGTCGCCATATTGAAATATCATAACGATACAAAGTTGAAGTGTACTTTGAAAGACTTGTTTAATTATATACGGTTTTATCACCTGGAGTATGAGTTCGCTGCCACTTTGATCTAGCGCTGCTTTTCTCTGTAATAAGTGTTTTGATTTCCAATGGTATGTTTATTTTCTGTTTGTGGGTTTCTAGGTTAGGAAAAGCTTTTTTTGTAGCAGCTAGAACAATTTCTATGAATGTTTTTGTAGCATCTTTAATTTCATTGGGACTTTTTAGACTTATTTTTAAATGTATTAGAGAATTAATTTCGCTTCTAAATATACGATTTAAAGTAATGAAATGACTATGTGACCGGACAAACCCGAAACCCGGATATTCTAGTTTAGACTAGGCCAAACGCAAAGCTCCTGCTGCCCGTAGGAGCTATGCAAATTTCCTAGGCTAAACGCGAAATGTTCGATTAATTTAGGAATTACTGATTTTCGAGAGAAAGGTTTTAGTTTGGCCTAAGATATTCAGGCAAAACTAGAAATGAATTAAGTTACTTAGGATAAAGCAGTTGTGTTTGTTTTCAATGTTCTTTATTTGGAAACACTAAGACAATCTAAAAATATTAAAAAAAATAACCAAACTAACGGTCTTTGAACAGCACTTAAACAAACATTATTGTAAAACAATAAAAAAGAAAAAATATTTAGGTATAGGTACCTCAAGTATCTTAGGCCAAACTAAAACCTTTTTCTCGAAAATCAGTAATTCCTAAATTAATCGAACATTTCGCGTTTAGCCTAGGAAATTTGCATAGCTCCTACGGGCAGCAGGAGCTTTGCGTTTGGCCTAGTCTAAACTAGAATATCCGGGTTTCGGGTTTGTCCGGTAACAACTATACTAAGCGTTCAAATTCGAACGTGTAAAAACCAAAATCTTTTTAAATATCAAGCTCATATTTAGTTAACCGTATCTTCTTAAATGTGGTAGTAAAAGTTAAATTTGTTATAACAAAATAATACAAAAATATCGTTATTCTCGGAACGTGGCAATTCCATAAATTAGAAATGTAAGTTACTGTAATTTAATAACGCTAATATCAGACTCATTAAGGAGAGCAGAAAAATAGTAATTTGTTGAAATGAAAATTATGTAGGGTCATTACCTTTTAAATTAACCACAGACAGATAAAAAAGTAAGTGCTATATGGACTGCGTAATAATTTGGTAAATTACTATACGGTTGGTAATTTTTTTCACTTCAATTCACTTACAAATTTTAATTCATGTAACACTAATACGTATTATGGTTATTGATTTGAGTACACAAATACATTGGTGCGTGTGACTGTATAAATAAGGACAGGTAAACGTGACGATATCATATACATTGAAATTTACAATTCTGTCCTTAGCACAGATACTAATGTTTGACGTTTTTCGTATAACCTAATTATCATATAGTTTTAGGCTACTAAAATATTTAAAGCCTGTAGCTATGCTTTCAAATAGAGATGTATTAAGCATTTTTAATGAAGGTATTGTAAATGATTGATGTTTGTATTAAGTTTTTATCTTATCTCAAATGACATATAGGGTCTTCGAAAAACATTAGGGAATGTCAAAAATACACTATCCGCAACTGACAAATTTCATTTTGAGTTTTAAATATTTTAATAATAACTGTAATATGATTTAGACTGTTATAGAACTAAACTTCATGTAGAAATTAGAGTGATTTAATATACTTACTCGTGCCGCCTTCTCGATTGCACCAGACTCTATAGTACTGCTCGTATGCCGCTCTTTACATAGTTTTGCCACACTTATTAATTATTTCTGTAACAATTTTTTTCGATTCGTTTTGCCTCTACATAACTAAACATTAAAACTTTAATAGTGGGATGATAGAACTGTTGCAGAAATAAAATATACAGGGTGTCCCTAAATTGCCTTAAGAGCTTCAGGTCAACTTTTTCCTTTAAGAAATCTTAAGACAACTGCAAGAACAAATTTGCTCCGCAGCTTAGTTTTCTTGTACGATGGTGTTAAAGTTCATACCTTTAGTGCAGATTTTAGCCAAATGGTTATAAGAAATTAAGTAAAACATGTATTTGCTTAATGAAGAAACTAAAATTAATTCAAAGCCGCTAATTAACATTGAATTAGCAATTTAGTTCTTCGTTTGGAAGTACTGTTAAAAATCATACTTTTGGTAAAAGTACAATTTAACAACAATGCATGTGCGTGGGTACTGTGACAAAAATTTCGAAAATCTGCTGTTTGCGGTTTGACACGTGTGCCAAGTAAATCAATTTTGAATTGACATCACGAATTCTGCATTAAATTCGCCTTTAATTGGTATTATTGAGTTCTGTTGTGTCTTGACCATCATTATGGCGTATGCTATAATCGAGTACGTGGATATGATTTGGATTCTTGCGAAATGCGAGGGAAACTGCAATGAGGCTGCTAGGGTTTGCACTCAGCGTTTTCCTAATAGAAGACATTCAAGCCACGTAGTAATTCGCGCTGCAAATCACAGATTTCGAGAAACTGGAAATATCCTTCCTGTTCAAAAATGGTATAGAGGTCGACCGAGAACTGTTAGAGACAATAACTTAGAA
Source organism: Limonius californicus (assembly GCA_014611495.1). Classification (NCBI taxonomy): domain Eukaryota; kingdom Metazoa; phylum Arthropoda; class Insecta; order Coleoptera; family Elateridae; genus Limonius; species Limonius californicus. The sequence continues at coordinate 8,505 of JABXWE010059747.1, forward strand.
GAGGAGGTTCTTGATTTGGTAACTGAAGGGCCAAGTATTAGTGTGCGTGCTGTTGCTAGAGTTGTTGGTGCATCAAAAACCACTGTTCACAAGATCATAAAGGATGATGGCCTATATTCCTACCATAAAGTCAGGGTGCAACATTTATTAGAGAAAGATTATGAAAAACGCATGACCTTCTGTAACTGGTTGTTACTACAACATAGAAGAAACCCAAGATTTGTAAATAATATTTTATGGACAGATGAAGGCACTTTTACACGAAATGGCATTTTTAACTTCCACAATCAACATATTTGACATGAAAATCCCCACGCCATGCATGAAGGGAATTATCAAGTTAGGTTTTCGGTCAATGTATGGGCAGGAATCGTAGATAACAAATTGGTAGGTCCTTTTGTACTACCTCAGCGATTGAATGCTAACAATTACTTGTATTTTCTAAACGACGAACTCCCAATATTGTTAAAAGATATCCCTTTATTGGTTTGCCCCGATATGTGGATGCAGTTAGCCATCCCATTGCGCGGCTAGAACGAGAAACTGGCTTAGGGAATTTTATGCAACAAAATCGATCGGTTGCGGAAGTACAGGGGTCTGGCCTCCAAGAAGCCCAGATTTAACACCACTGGATTTCTTCTTGTGGGGTCATTTGAAAAACATGGTGTATGTGGCGCCAATTGAAAATTAAGAGGAGCTAGTACTTCGTATTCGTGAAGCACCGGCAACCGTTAATGAAGCAATGCTCCAGCGTGGCCAACAGGCCATCGTTACAAGGACAGTCAAATGCCGTGAAGTTGGTGAAAGAATTGTTCTGTGAAATAAGTTATTTTTTTACAAAGCACTGTATCCTAATTTTTACTTTAAACATTTCAACTGTTGGCCTACTGATTTTAGTTGTTTCTAAGTAGCTTCAACAGTGTTGCCTAGTTTCAGATTCTTTAACTGGCTCTTATGAGGAAACTAAGCGCGATAGGAAGTTCCTGTTTGCAATTTTGAGGTCATATCGGTTGTAGAAAAAGGTTACCTGAAGCTTTTAAGGCAATTTTGGCACACCCTGTATAGTAGAATGTTCTTATTGGGAACTTGTCCTTAGCGTATGTTGCCATATTACGAATCTAGATATCTTTGGTCGCGGTAGAGCCGCCCCCGATCTGGCTTGTCGCGCACCAACTCGTCGCCAAAATTTGCAGTTTAAACAATGAAGTAAAATAAAAGCGTTAATTTAATAGTAAACTTATTTATGTATTTATGCTGCATATATAATAGTTACAGGGTAATACGTACTACTTTCGCAGTAGAACTATTTGAATGCTCGTTGATCCTCTTGACAACCTGCCGACCATTTTACTCACACCACCAAAATTTTGTACTAGCGTCTCCAGAAGTTTTATAGAATACATAAATAAAACAGCCGCAGTAAAACTTTTCTTTTCTACGATGAAACAATATTTGACCTTCCACTTCTAAGCAAACTTAATCGTTCGAAAAATCGGGAACAAATGAACTAATGATTTGTCTTTGACAATAATATATTAGTAATATATTTAGGACAGGTAAAGCTGATTACTGTAAATTACCTAAATACAAATTAAAGTCTCTGCAAATATTCTTGGAAAATCTAAATTTATCTGACACCCAACGAATTAAAATAAGATATACATTTTATATTATTTAAGTAGGGCGGGGATGGCTCAGTGGTAGAGGGCCAAGGTTTGGATGTAATAGTCCAAACGCTTCCCGGTTCGAATAGCTGGCCATAGACACACATTTTTTCCTACACGAATTAACGTCCCAGTTATTCCGGCAGGATTGCGTGTAGCGTTCCAAAAAACTGCTAGGTCCATAAACTCACACATCATTCGCACACTTTTTAACGCCGGCTAAAACGGCAAGCGAAAGACTGTGTGTTTATGTGTATGAAACGCCACTTTTTCGTGGCATTTGGCGTGTATTGCTGGAGCGTTGAAATTTTCAAAAGGATTGCGTGGCGTGTTGGAGTTAGTTTAGATCACTATTTAGTGAAGGTGTCTTGTGTGAGTAATTTGTGTAAAGTTATTATCATATTAATAATAATAAGAAAAAAATGTCCACACACAACAAAAAGAGGTTAAGTGAAAAAAGGCAGAAACAGTGATTAAGTGAAAAAAGGCAAAAATACAGTGATATGAAACTTTTAAAGGAATTAAGGGAAGACGATCCCGATGACTTTAAAAATTATTTACGAATGGATGCTAATATTTTCGATGAACTTTTAAACCTGATGAAGCCTTTATCATCTTATCATTTTTTTTTGTGTTTTCGGGAGGGCTACTTATATTTTCTATACTGTCCGTCGGCATTTCTTGATCCGTTGTAAAAAGTAATAAGTCATAATACCAAAGGCTCGGAACGTAAATATCGTCAGCTGATGTTCCACTTCTCCTAGAATTTATGACTTTTTACTTTCCCATACCTTATAGGTATAGGGTAAGTATTGAATTCATGAAAATTTTCGAAATCGAGATTTTAACGGAAATATCCGTTTTGGGTCTCCAGGAACCCAAAAAAGTGGTTTTTAAAAAATGTCTGTCTGTGGGTGGGTATGTACGTATGTACGTACGTACGTGTGTACGTACGTATGTGACGCTCCTACAGCCGAAAGTATTGCTCCGATTTTGATGCGCTTTGGAATGCGGGGGTGTATCGAAAATTCATCGAAAAAATAAGCTTTTCAAAAAAATCCGAAACCGGAAGCGGAAGTTACGCATGTTTTTTTGGTATCACTTTTTTCGTGATTAAAATTTTGAAACTTTTA
>JABXWE010059750.1:0-10281 GCA_014611495.1 Limonius californicus
AATACGGATGTGCCAAGTTTATGGCTCGTATATTTCAGGACTAATGGCCCCTTGTTAAAAGTCCACATAGGCTGTGGGCAGCTGCAATATATTGTAATAGATAGGGAAGTTTACATTGTATTTTTAACGATCGATCTGCCGGAATATTCCCAGAAAGCCTAATAGTATATTTATCCCATCAGCCATCAAAATCAAACCAACGGAATTTCTTTAATTATTTGACGTTATTTCCTCAACTTGATTGACTAATGGGCTTATTAATAAAATCGGTTTCCGTTTGCTGCTATTCCCGTCCAATTTTTGCAGATTTATACTTTGGTAAATATGTAAACGAAACTTCGTGAAACAGAAATACCTGCAAGGAAAGTAGGTGCCAATTTATGTGGTAGGTCAGTTTGGTCAGAGTTCATTGCCAGGTTAGATCGATCCACCTCCACCACGGAGAAATTTAACGAAATAATTAAATCGCAGTATCCTTGGAAAGTTAATTGACGGACTGGTTAGTTACACCCATCGCATTTATAATATAATTATTAGCAAATTTAATTACCGAGTTCGTTTAATATGTATGATAATATAATTCCGTTTTCATTCTTGTAACACTATCTTCTTAAACAGAAAAAGTTTTTATTCCTACATAAATTGTGTACAAAAGTAAAACAAAAAGAAGGAATATATGACGGACAGAGGGACGCGAATAAAATAATTAGAAGCAGAAAACATCAGTGGGTGAAAAAAAGATTGGGCGACAACAACAAATAAAGGTAAAAAAGGGTCGCGAAAGAGAGGAAGAATAATCTGTGGCTATCAGATTATTCTTCCTCTCTTTCGCGACCCTTTTTTACCTTGGGGCGACGGAGAGAGAGGAGAAGAATACGATAGTGTGGACGAAAGAGGTAGACAGAAAGAGGTAGACAGTTAAGCAGTTGCAAAAATCGGTTTTCAATAAAAGGAAAAAAGTCAGGTTATTCATCTGTTGTATATACAGTAAAGAGGGAATGAAAATATTTAATAAACAATGGACGTGGAGGAATAGGGGGGGCAGATAGAGGTAGAGATAGATGTGCATTAGTTGTAAAATCTAACTTACAAAATAAAGAAGAAAGGCGGAGCGGGAAGAAGCATAGTGGGATGTGAAGAGAAGTAACGCACAGATAAACAAACTATTGCAGGCATTGGTAAGTAAAACGGGTATATATTCAGTGAGTGAGGGAGAGAGGAGGAAGAAGAAAGCAAGAAGCAATTAAATCAATGAATTTAGAGATGCTATTAAAATGTATACTTAGTAATAAGACAGAAAAGTGGTCGAGGAATAGGGAGGGAGGTATTAGTAGTCGATCGATGATAGAGGAAGAGGGTGCGGAGGAAGAAGAACTGCGAACACAATATGGTGTAGGTCTCATATACATATCAGAGACATTGGTCAATTACACAAGCATATGTTAAGTAAAGCAGAAAGAAAGGTTAATTGTAAATTGTATACTGAATAACAACAGAAAGGTAATAATATAGTGACACATAAATAGCGTTGCAAAAAATAGAACGAAAAGAAAAGAGAGTGGGTTCTAGATAGACCAACACATAGATACCTTGGCCGTAAATACGAAGATAAATATTTACCAAAAGGAGGGCGAATGAAGAAGGGAGGTTATAAAATGTAGCTAGTAGGCGGAGAGTGGAACAACAGAGATAAATGAAGGCAGTGGTTGAGAGAAGGAAGGCAGTGATAGCTGTAGAAACCCTAGGACTATAGTGAGTAAATAAGGATGAAAAAGTACGGAACAGAAAGATAGTAAAAACATACGAACAACGACATCAAAAGAGTTTGTCAAGCATATTTATATTTATAATATATATATATATAATATTTATAATATATTTAGTAAACGGGGAGGGGGGAGGAAGGGACACATAAAGAGATTCGAAAGATATAGGTAGAAATTGATGTGCATTAGTAAAGTAAATACGTAAGAAAAATAGGTGAGAAATAGGGAGAGAAAGGGAGCGGTATAGATAGAGAGAGAGAGAGAGAGAAAGAAAAAGATAAGGGCGTATTGCTTCTATTAAGAACCACAGAAGATGTTGGTAAAGAGATAGAAATATAAAATACATAAAGAATGGGCGGTAGATAAATACAGACATTGGCAATTGCAAATAATATATGTCTATAGCAAAGGGAAAAATACAATTGCTCTTCCTTTCCTCTCTTCAGCTGACTTTTCTACTGTCTCAAATTCTTTCTTCCAAAGATTTCTTTATTTTCTCATTTCTCTCTTGCTTTTACCTTCTTCTGTATTTCCTCCTCCTTATTTTCTTTTTTGTTATTTTTATCCTCCCCCCTTCTCTCTCTCTTTTTTGCCCCATATTTGGTCCTACTCCCTCGTAGCTCTTTCCCTCTTCCAACCATTTTCCTATTTCTTTTTGTTTCCTCTTCCGTTTTCCCCTTTAAGCTTCCTTTTCCCCATTTTCTCATGTGTTTGTTCTCCCCCCGTATTCTTCCCGCCTCTCAGTCCCCGTTCGCCCTTTCCTGTCTCCTTCTCTTCTCGCTTTTCCCCATTCAACCCGTTCTTTCGCCCCTTTTCCGTCTTTTCATCAGCCTTCTTCTTCTCCTCGTTTCTCCTTCATTCTAGCGGTTTCTGGAGAATGGTACAAAGAGTCCTTCCTTTGTCGCCTTTCCTCTGTCACGTAAAGCTGGTATATATGTATACGGAAAGAGAATCAGAGTGAGCACTTAAGCAGCTAGAAGTAGAAATGTGTTAGTTGTAAACTGTTGATTCTGTAAAGCAGCCGGGTAGACGTATGACAAGAGGGATAGGTACAAATATATACTGACAGAAGAACGAAGAAGATACGGCAGTTACGAAGAAAATAGATATGAAAGTACGAAAGAAACAGTGGCGTGGACAGGATTCCCATAGGGAAGGGTTTTATACATCTTTTTAGCAGACTATAGAATTTAATGTTAAATTATTATCCGTCATTGGTAGCAAACATGTGTCCTGCTGTTTGATCAGTTGCTCATAACCATTATTGCTGTGCTCGTGTAAATAGAGTAGCTAAAAATACCAAAACTGTAATGAAAGATATTTGAACCTTACAACCATCCCCGTGGCTACTCCACTGGGCATATGAAGCTGGTGGGTTGCATATTCATTATATATAGAGGATAAATAGATAGAGGTTAGTTGAAAAATTGTATAATCTGAAACCGAATATAAGTAGCCAACATTTTTGCTGTTATTGTTTCCCGAATTTAAAAAATGTACTTGTAAATTGGCAATCTTCCTACGTGCTTAGTAATTCTTATTCTTAAATTTTATTTAAGCTGTTTTGTATTTATAAACGATGTTGTAGTGTTATTTGTGCTTATATTTTGCAAAGAACATATAAAATGTAGAAAGCCATAGAAGGCACCAATTTTGATCTCTTCTACACTGTTGGTCCCTCATTATAAATCTCGCAATTGCAGCTGTAACTGCATAGCATCGCTCACGTTTAGCGTTCAGGTATTTTCGCGATTTGTAATTATGTAATTAGGATTTTATTGCCAAGGCCAAAGCAAACACGAATTCACACGCGCAATCAACAGTAGAAATTGGTCCCAAAACGCTGTTGTGTGCAGAGTTCATTAATAGGTGCTATTTTAGACCAAAAGGTCACTAAACTGGAATTGCCATGCGAGTAAATTTTCACGTGCGACTCGTATTTACAGAAAGTTTTTTTGGACAAGCAGTAAAATTACGAGATGATATAAATTAAAATTTAGTTGTCTGTTTGTTTTGAACTTTTTAGCAGCATTTTATATCCGGGTTTTCCATCCTTTTATCATTTTTTGACTGTCGTGATATATACTTTTGGAAATTTGATGCGGCTGAACATATTTTAGTATCCGAACATTTATCTAATTTTCCCAATAAGTGTCATTTATGTTTCCGCTATTCTGTCAGCGATGAGTATCGTGTTTTAACAAATAGAAGTAAATTTGATAGCGTTTACAATAGATTTCTGTGTGGTCGCCGCAACACTGAACAAAGCTTCGGCCAGCGAATTAATCGAATCTTTTTGAAAACCGGCGTTAACTATTCAGTTGAGGTTCTTTTCTGTTATCACTAATTCAGTGGTTATTGACACTAGTTTACTTTTTCCAAGGGGGGAGGTTGTGAAAAAGTTACATAGTAAACTAAAGTAAAACTCTATCCTATCAATCTGATTTGGGAAATAGAAAGTTTTTCATAGGCTGCTCCAGTTAAACTGTAATCGACCCCAGGGGGTTGTAATAAGGAAGTAGCACCGCCAAGGGAAGTGATTAATGAAAGGAACTGCACAAATCAAATGCGAGGAAGGTATTTTGTTTCTATGACGTTTTGAACATTCCCCCAAACTTATTATCATATTTTATCTTCCGCTAACATTAGGCCTCGCTGGGATTTAGAAAACACACAGGATGTCAATTTGAAAACGTACACTGTGTTATATTCTTGAAAGTAAAAGAGTTTCTGAAAATTTCTAGAAACCCATTCTACTAAATGGAGGGAAGATCATCATTAGTATTAAGGTAACCTTCCCCATTCAACCCCTTAGGTGCTAGCTACCCCAGTAAAAAAATGTAAATGGTAACACCCACCTTGTGATACTTCATTGAAAAGCACTTAGAAAATGCTATTCAATAGTAGCAAACGTTTATTTTACCTGGTTCGTTTGGCTTCTTAGTATAGTTGCATAATACAGGGTGAGCCAATGAAAATGAAACAGACCCGATTTTTCATATTTATCGTAATTTTTTAAAATATCGCTCGGATCCATCAATTTTTGTTTGAGGGGGAAACTTTTTGCGTTTATTTTCAACCTTGTCACTTCAACCTCCTAGGGGTGGTGAGCTCCACCCCTAAAATTTTAAATAAGAAAGGGGGTCGAGTGATACATCATTTTAAAGGGTATTAAATTCTCGCTTTAACGCTTCCTAGTTTCTCAAATTTCGTTCAGTAGTCCAGTATATGGACGAAACATGTCCTGGTAGATGGATTTGCCGAAGAGGAGCAGTGGAGTGGCCTGCGAGGTCACCACATTTAAGCCCTTTAGACTTCTTTCTGTGGAGCCACATAAAAAGTAAAATTTATAGTACTCAGCCAAAATCCCTAAATAATTTGCGTCAACGGATCAACAACGAACCCCAGAAATGCTTCAGAACGTCCGAAACCGTTTTCAACAAAACCTGTACTACTATATGAATGCTAGAAGTCAATATTTCGAACATTTAATAAACCGAAAGTTAAGGTAAATTTCTTAATCAATAAAACATTACTGGTGTAAATTATAGTAAAAGTGAATTATTGGTTTTTGGTGGGTTACTATCTTTAAAAGGCATTTTCTCGAAAACTACTAAACCGAATTATAAAAACTAGGAAGCGTTGAAACGAGAATTTAATGCTCTTTAAAATGATGTCCCCCTTTCTAATATAAAATTCTAGGAGTGAAGCTCACTACCCCTAGGAGGTTGAAGTGACAAGGTTGAAAATAAACGCAAAAAGTTTCCCCCTCAAAACAAAAATTAACGGGTGCGAGCGATTTTTAAAAAATGATGGTAAATATGAAAAATCGGGTCTGCTTCGTTTTCATTGGCCCACCCTGTATATGTAAACATACATATATTTATATAATATATACAGTGTGTCTCACTGTGCGCACCACCCCAGTATTATGTTTATATATTATCGATTCAAAAAATTTCTTTTTTCTGATTATACCTCTCACTAAACTGTAATTTTAGGATATGTTACTTTCCCTTCACGGTGAAATGCTAGCCTACTACCATTTAAAATAAACAGCAAAGTTGAAGAAGTCTTATTAGGGATTTTTTACAATAAAATTTTGTTAATAAAAGTTGTTCAGAATCGTTCAAATGAGCTAAATCCAAAATTTCATTACAATCAAAAAATATTGAAAATTTTTTTTTAAAGAATTTACCTTGGACTTGAATTTTTTAGAAAAATAAAATTTTCAATATTTTTTGGTTGTAATGAAACGATTTGAACGATTCTGAACAACTTTTATTAACAAAATTTTGTTGTAAAAATATCCCTAATACTTCTTCAATTTTCCTGTTTATTTTAAATCGTAGTAGGCTAGCATTTCACCGTGAAGGGAAAGTAACATACCCTTAAATTACAGTTTAGTGAGAGGTATAATCAGAAAAAAGAAATTTTTTGAATACATATACAGTGCTTCCCGAAAGTAATGGATAAATTTCAAAAAATATTTCAAAAAAATGCTCGGACACGTCGATTTTTATTTTTAAATTGTCATTTAGAGATATAATTTTGAACCTCCCACCTTTCATACCCTAACCGCTAGCAACTTCAACTTTAAAAATTCAAATAGCTTCTGATAGCTTTCCTTATGTTGAATATAATAAAAAAAAGTTTTTCAACATCGGTTGATAAATAACGGAAATATTTACCAAAATGTACTTATTCAAATGAAAGTGCCAATATTCGAGCAGTCAGCTATCAGAAGGGGTACTTTGCTATTTGAATTTTTAAAGTTGAAGTTGCTAGCGCTTAGGAGTTGAGGGGTGGGGGGTGAAAATTACATCTCTAAATGATAATTTCAAAATAAAAATCGGCGTGTCCAAGCATTTTTTTGAAATATTTTTCTCAACGATTTTATAGAATTTATTCGTTACTTTCGGGAAGCAGTGTATAATATTTCCGTACAAACTTGCATTCGCACATACATGGTATATGCAAACAGACATTCATATTCAATATATGCTTAGATACACATATAGAGCGTGTCCCATCGGTGCGTGGACGGAATATAGTTCCTCAATCAGGTAATATATTAAGATTCTGTTTTCGCTAAACAATAAGTATTTTTGTTTATACAAGTTGTTCACATATAAAGTGTTGCACTAAACATATATTTTTTTAAATAGAACACTAAGTATATTACACTACAGTGCTGATAAAATTGTTATAAAATTATATGAGGGTATTGTAAACCGTTCTCCCACTAGACGGAGTTAATTACGAATAAGTAGTCAACTTCAAATACTTGTTTATTATTTAAGATATTGATCGGGTTTTCACAGAAATATGTATTTTTAGTGCAGATTCCAGATATGTGTAGCAAAATTGCTATTTATTTTGTTATATACAGGGTTTATTAAATTTTGCGAAACTTTAAAAACCTTATTGTTTTAATGCAACACCCTGTATATTTTGATCTTTGTGGATTAAGATTATTATAAGATCTTTTTCTGACACAAAGTTTGTGAAGGGGAGACAAGAAAAAAGTTACACAGCTAAAGTTTTTATTTTTATTGAACTGATTTTAATATACAGGCTGATTCACCTAACTGATTCATTAGAGGTTTATGGAGAACTAAAGGAGACATCAATCTGAAATTTTGGTTGCTGCTATAGGGCGATATGATCTATTTTTCTAAAATATTTTCAATACGCTGTCACTTCCGGTTGAATCGGAAGTGACAGTAACTTTGTTTTTTCAAATGGAAACCTATAAATATTATTGCATTTTTGAGTTTTACGCAAAATTCTGGAGCTATTGCATTTTGAAACGTTTTCCTATCTTCAATTGTTTTAGAGATATTCAATTTTTTCAAAAAATGACATGTTGTAGCATACCATACAGCTAAAATGAATATTTACAGAGATAATACCAAAAATATGAAAAAAAGCTAATTCGACACGTGTGTATTGTCACAAGTGTGCTTTGGATGGTTTTAAATTTCATATTTGAGACATTTATCCTTATCTGTGTAATTTTGCAAATCTAAAGATAAATTGACTAACCTAACCTAATACGTATAAATTGACAGGCGACTCTTTATTCCATTTTTGGATATTTTTGCGCACAGCACCTACATCACAAAAATAAACAATATGAAATTAAAAAAATATATTGAAAAGTAAGACAAAGCTAAAGTAATTGTTCAAAATGTCGCCCGTGTTGTTCACGACACATAATAATTCTTCTTCGGACACCTTCAGTCGTCGACCTTTGAATTTGTTCTTGCAACAATTCTGAAAAGGCTTGGCGCACTTTCTGGTCAAGAGATTCTCTTGAGTTACTTGGTGTTTGGTACACTTTGCTCTTTATGACACCCCAAAGATAGAAGTCCAGAGGTGTTAGGTCAGGTGACCTTGGAGGCCATTTCCATGGTCCACCTCTCCGAATCCATCTGTCATTAAATAATAGGTTCAATTTTTCTGTTATACTTCTAGCACAATTGCCGGTGCACCATCCAATTGGTACCAATAAGAAAATCTCTCGTCCAGAGGCAGTTCGTCCAAAAAATCGCTTACTGTTGAATTCAGTATGTCTAGGTATTTTTCCGAAGATAAATTCTCGTTGTAAATAAAAAATGATAATTTGTTGTTCATTAATAAACAAAAAACATTAAAGCTAAATTTATGTTGATAATTAGTTTCCCGAACTAGATGGGGATTTTGGTTTGACCAAAAGTGATTGTTTCTGGAATTAACTATGCCATCCCTTGAAAATTTTGCTTCGTCTGTCCAAATAATTCTTTCAAGAAAAGAGTTATCATCGTTAAGTCTGTCCATTAAATGCGTACAAAACAACTCTCTTCTTTGAAAATCTCCATCTACGAGGGCTTGCACACTTTGAAATTTATAATTATGCATACCGGCTTTCTTGAGTATCCGCTGGGCAGATGTATATGAAATTCCAACTGCAGTTTCTACTCCTCTGATGGACCCTTGTGGCTCTGCATTTAAATACCCCAAAACGTTTATCTGATTTTCTTCATTACCTATCACTGGTTTCTGTCTGTTTCTCTCAACTTTAACTTTGCCGTGATCAATAAATGTCTTCTCTATCTTTCGAAACTTGCGTTTGGTAAGAGGAGTTAAATGAGGATACCTCTCATTAAAAGTTCTCACAGTTCTTTCCAAAATTTTGCTACACTCGCCATATGTATAAAACATATTAAGAATATCTCGATTAGTGTAATTATTGTTATCAGCCATCATGAGACAATTAACTATCTGTCAATTTATACTTATTGATATTATTTGTGACATATGAAATTTAAAACCATCCAAAGCACACTTGTGACAATACACACGTGTCGAATTAGCTTTTTTTTCACATTTTTGGTATTATCTCTGTAAATATTCATTTTAGCTGTATGGTATGCTACAACATGTCAATAGAGAATAATATTCCGCGTCGAATGATGTAAAAATTTTATGGTCATTCCATTTGAAATAAGAAAGTTATTGGCATTTAAAGTTGCAAAAAACGAAACGGAAATACCAAACACCCAGTCTAACATTTTGGAATACTGTTAATGGCTCCTGATAGGATACTCCTTTGTTAACGTGTATACCAAGAATGAACTTTTCGACATTACAATTGTTGGTAATACAAGCATTTTAGTTAGTCCCTCCACCTGTCAACATTTTTTGAAAAAATTGAATATCTCTAAAACAATTGAAGATAGGAAAACGATTCAAAATGCAATAGCTCCAGAATTTTGAATAAAAACTCAAAAATGCAATAATATTTATAGGGTTCCATTTGAAAAAACAAAGTTACTGTCACTTCCGGTTCAACCGGAAGCGACAGCGTATTGAAAATATTTTAGAAAAATATATGAAAAATCATATCGCCCTATAGCAGCAACCAAAATTTCAGATTGATGTCTCCTTTAGTTCTCCATAAACCTCTAATGAATCAGTTAAGTGAATCAGCCTGTATATATACAGGGTGTCCTTTAAATGCCTTAAAAGCTTCAGGTAGAATTTTTCCTTTATGAATGCTTAATACAAATCTTAGTTTTCTTGTACGAGAGTGTTAATGTTCATATCTTTAAAACAGAATTTCATGGAAATAATAACGAGAACTTTAATGTTGCACGTATCTGCCGATAAGTGACTGACTGCCACTTGATTATGTAAAGATTAATATTGAGTTGACGCTCTAGTTGCTCTTCTGGAAGTACTGTTAAAAATGATAAATTTCGTAAATACTACATTTGACAACAGTGCAAGGCCATGGTATTGTGATGAAAAGTATAAAATTTGTTTTTCGACATTTGTCAAAATCTTTGATTTACTTATCGGCCTACTAATTAAATTCTCCATAAATGCACAGACATCGTCAACGTTGCCAAGTATAATATTCTTTAAGTGTCTTGTGTGAGGAAACTAAGCACTATAGGAAGTTCGTGTTAGTGTTTTTGAGGACTGTATTTCTTACAGAAGAGTACTACCTGAAGCTTTTAAGGTATTT
>JABXWE010059752.1:0-13803 GCA_014611495.1 Limonius californicus
GGGGTGCCGGTCAAGCCAGAGCGCTCTACTGCAGGCGGGAAAATGAGGTAATTTCGAGGGAAGATCCCACAGGCATGCCAGCCAAGCCAAAACGCTCTACAGCAGGCGGGAAAATGAGGTAGTTTCGAGGGAAGATCCTACAAGGGTGCCAGTCAAGCCAAAGCGCTCTACTTCAGGCGGGAAAATGAGGTAATTTCGAGGGAAGATCCTACAAGGGTGCCAGTCAAGCCAAAGCGCTCTACTTCAGGCGGGAAGAGAAGATAATTTCGAGGGAAGATCCTACAGGGGTGCCGGTCAAGCCAGAGGGCTCTACTGCAGGCGGGAAAATGACGTAATTTCGAGGGAAGATCCTGCAAGGGTGCCAGTCAAGCCAAAGTGCTCTACTTCAGGCTGGGAAGAAGGAAAAGATTATTTTGCATGGATAAAGCTTGCAGAGCAACAGTTGTAAAGTATTTAGAATGAAGGCCGCCAAACCAACTAATGCTTTGGAAGTTACCCACTTCAACGAACAAGTATAAAATAATTGTTGCATTTTCAACTGTTTGTCGCTATATGTAGGAGGAAACTACCTGACTAAAATAAATTTATGACATCAGCAATTATAAAATATGTTCAAAATTGAACCTTAAAGTCCTACTCAAATAATTTAATAGTTCTGGAAGTTTGGTCAGAATTGCTCCACAAGTGAAATATCTAATAAGAACTTTCGAAAATACACTAAATTACAACAGATTTTAAACAGTATCTGCAAGTCTCTAGCATTATATTAATAAAGTTACAAAATAATAGCTGGGCTAGGAGACACAAAGTCATGTTTATAAACATCCTGATGGTCAAACTCCAGACCCTATAACTTGCTATAACAAATAAAAGGAAAAACAATTTAAAAACTAACTACAGGGTGCCCACGACTCACCGTCCCCTTGAGGGCGTGTTATTGAAGTTATTTAGAGTCATTATTTGATAAACCTATATGTATTCGCGATTTCGACTACCGATGAGGGCGCTGTTAACACTGTGATCACGTGACGCGCAAGTCATACTCATGTAATTTGAGTGGGCAAGCCGGTTGTGTATTTATTAATTATAATTATTGCATTAGCGTTATTATTTAATACGTGTTTTCATTAAAATTTATTTATGTGTATGGGTTAAAGAGACTAGTTTACTATTCTTAGAGACGTAATTTTATATCTAACTGCTGAGTAAATATTAACCTTGATTGTGCAGAAATGAGATGTATAAATACAAACTATTTTGCTGTGTTGAAATAAATATTTATAGTGGGCATGTTATTATCCACGTGATAAATAAGGCGCGTATTTTAGGATATGAGTTTGCTAAGGGTAGGTACAATTTTAAAGTACCTAAATGCAACAGCTGATAGCCGATGTGTTACCGGTGTGTTTACTTTATGGGTAACAGATGATTTCGGCACGTTTTGCGACGGAACAGCGAATGATTTGAGGGTTGGCTTTCTAGACAAACCTAAACAATATTGTTCATTAATTAACGGAATACCCCCAAATTACAATACTGCACAATTTTAATTAAATTACGATATTAAATTAGATATAACCTCCTGAAATATTATGTAGTAGCTAAATTCAACTTCAAATTATATCCATCATATAATTAGTAAAATAGCAGTTCAATAATATTATAACAAACAAATGCAAATTAATTACCAATTTCACTAGCAATATTTAATAAAAATTTGTTCAAACAATTTTAAAAGAAAATTCAGTGAAAGAAATTCTGCACTTCTTACTAAGTAAGTTTGTTCTCCAAACGCGTTCGTTATCATAACATATCCACTGTTTTTTTAGGAAACAGATGAAAACTTGCAGTAGTTCTTTCCTTCATTCGTATTGTATGGCATCCGTAGACACAACAATTTGTCTTATCATCACTTACTTTCACTTTTACACTCGTAATTTATCAGAATTATTACAGTAAAACACGTGTAGCTTCCCAGTTTGTTATGACTAGCTAAGCTTACAGATTCTACCGTCAGGTGGCGTCCAGTTATTTGAAATCGCGAATACCAAAATGCTTGCAGAAGTAAACAATAATCTCATTTCTTGTTTGTTTACATATACCATCGCCCATAGTTTATATTTTTTTTAGGATGGTACAACCTTTCAGAATATTTGCACAAGGCATAGAGTCATGAATTTTTATAAAAACTTTTTATACAATTTTGTACTGTAGGGCTCGATAGTATTGCTTTTGAAATAATAATTTGAGAATATCAAATCATGGCAATTACAGCAACTGATAATAACTTACCTATGACGTTTTCTTTAGGAACTCTCACATCTTCAAGAATAATATTACAAGTAGATGAAGCCCGTATACCTAACTTATCTTCATTTTTACCTAATGTTAAACCCTGGGATGGAATTGGAACCAAAAAGGCCGTAATACCTACATTAACAAAATTACAGTTTACCATATTTTATTATTACAGAAGCTACCTTTATGATTTAATTTTCTATCTACTGTAGCAAATATAACAGCAGCTTTTGCTTGTAATCCACTTGTTACCCATGACTTAGTTCCATTTAATACATACATATCACCATCTAAAGTTGCTGTAGCTGACATAGACCCAACATCACTTCCTGCATCTGCAAAAAAAAAATTATTCTATTTTATTAGTCTCTGTTAAGTGCTTGACAAATAATTGCTATCTGTACACACCTGGTTCACTAAGTGCAAAACATCCTAAGGTGCCACGAGTGAAGGGTTTCAGAAAATGTTCCTTTTGTTTGTCAGTTCCACATTTACTAACTAAATTTGCATAGAGGGTGTTATGAATAGACATAATAGCACCGGTACCTCCACATCCTCTAGCTATTTCTTCTACTGATAGAGCTAATGCTAATCTGTCATAACCTGAACCTTTCCATTTTTCTGGTACGTTTACTGATAACAATCCTAATTTACCCAACTTCTGGATCTACATAAACAGTTACCTACATATAAAATGTATTCTGTTTCGTGTAAGCAAAAAATAGTAATAATGGTAAATATAATAAATATTGCATTAAAACCATAAAGTTGCATACAGAATGTGCATCTGTTTTACTTAGATATTTTGTTAAAAGATAAACTACACAAGTACAGGTAAAGGTACTTACATTATAAAATACTTTATTAGGCATTTAAGTACAGAAATCTGCTAAAATACTTTTCGCTGAGTGTACCCCAACATTTATTATCAAATATTAATTAATATTTACTTTTTGGTAAATTTAAATATAACATTTTTCAGGATGCAAACTGTATTAGAAAACTGACTTTATGACTTTTTATGATACTATAAGAATGTTTACGACTGTTTAGAATTTTACTACTTTTAAGAGCCCCGACATCTGAATGTAATAGGACTAAAACTATAATATACAACAAAAAATAAGTTCACCTGTTCAGCAGGAAATTTCTGCTCTTTATCAATCTCAGCTGCAATGGGTTTCAACTCTGTTTCAGCAAAATTTCGACAGGTCCTTTGCAATATAAGATGTTCTTCAGATAAATTAAGGCTGAAAGATCGACCGACATTCTTGGTAGTAACTAAAACGAAAAAATATAAGAAAAGAACATAATTACAATGAAAGTTGAATAAAATCAATATATAGCTTTAAGATTTGCTTATTAAGGCAATTTGTAAATTATTTTTAATGCAATATAAATACTACTTTTCAACAATTGCCTGGGACGTCACCCTCTAATTGTTTGACAGTCACTGATACTTTAAAATTCTACGTCAACATAACCTAGAAAAACCAACACCTGTTGAATAAGTTCACATAAATCAACTTACCATTTAAAATGCATTTGCTAATCACACGAAGAAACATTTTTCTTTTTGTTCTGCACCTAGCACCGCCCACAGAAGTAACAATTTTTATTTTATAGTAGATCACCGTATTTTTCAGTGATTACATGTAAACGTGGGTGCCTTGAACTTAATTCTAAATTTGATTTTGTCACTAGGCACTTAATTAAAGAATTGAAACACGGGTATTGCATTCTTGATAAGATCTCTTTTATCATATTAGATATTAAAGGTATTTGAGGTACATATGTATTTCCATGTCGTCAGACTTACAACTCGACCGTCACACTTGTTTACATGATTAACTTCAATAGCATTCGTCTTGAGCTTTATAATATGTAAATAGCCAGCTATTAATAAATTCTACAAAAAAATCTGGTTAATTTATAGTAGTCCTAATAAACGCTAGGTATTTTCGATCTTTCCCACTCCTCATCTTGCAATAAAATTTAAATCTTTCTATAAAACCGAAATTGTGCCTTTAATCATTTTCTAATCGGAAATATTATCATTATATTTGTCAAAAACTTGATGAATTTGATAAAAACGAATGACGTCCCTACCCTACGTGTAAAAGTATTGTATCTGCGGTTCTAAAACGTTGGGTACTGGCAATGGTTCTATTTTGTCAATTACAAAGTGTGCGGATTTTACAAGATAATATCGCTTTGATTTTAATTTAAACAAAAAAATACACATTCACAAGTAACCGACTGCCGACAATTCGATTATAAAAAGATTTATTTATTTTATCTAAGGAGATGCTGAACAGACTTGTTGCCAAAAGTATTTACATTTAATATAAATCACTGTTAATTAAAAAATAATATACAGTATACACAGTGCGATTGTAAATGATTGAGGACAGTTTGAATTTACCGCCACAAATTTTAGTGTATTTCACATGTTGGTTGTGGCTCTATCAATATAGGGGCGGGGCTTTTTATAAATTCATATTTCATGGTCGCCGTATTTATGATTTTTGCTGGGCATTTTGCACAATTGTTGTCAAATATTGTTAAATTAAATTTGAATATTTTCACTTATTACTCATCATCATACTGTCTACCAGTATATAGTTACTATGGATTTATGTAGCATATTAACGATGCAGGGATCAGTGTTGGGACCGCTGTTGTTTACCATTTACATATATAAATGACCTTCCGGTACCTAATACTGTTAAAATTCTTTACGTTGATGACCGACGATCTTAAGTACTGATAGTGATTTAGATAATGTAATACATAAAATACAACTCGAGTAGTCAGACGCAAGATTATGGTTTGATATGAACAAATTATCTTTAAATGAATCCAAAACGACATCAATGATTTTTTGACTTAGAGATGTATGTAAACAATACAAAAAACCCTAATTGTATAAAATTTCTTGGTGTGTATATCGACCCCGTATTGAAGTGGAACCATCAAACTGAGTTTCTTGGAAATAAGTTAACAACAATTTTATATCTGTTGCGCAATCTGAAATCTAGCATCTCTGACAAAATGATGATCACCGCGTATTATGCTTTTTTCCAGGCTACATTTGCTTATGCTATTCTGTTTGGGGGCATAGTTGTCACGCTAAGGAGGTTTTGAAATTACAAAGAAAAGCTATACGAATAATAACAAGCCTGAGTTTTCAAGCTGACGTTAAAAAACATTTATAGAACTAGATATCCTTACATTGCCTTATTATATGCTCGAGTGTGTAACGCATGTTAAAGAAAATTATCAGAAATATGCGATTGTAAGCGATTTTCATCACTATAATACCAGACCTGTAAATAATATTAATTATAGTAGACTTAGTGTCACCAGAAACTGTGATAATTATTTTGGACCTTTACTTTCTAATAAATTATCCGAAGAAACAAAAAAATTTTCTTTACATAAGTTAAACTTAAAATTAAAATGTTTCTCAGTATGCATGTCTTTTATAGTATCGAAGAATTCCTAGACTGTGATATCGTTGGGGGTCTCGGTGGGGTAGTGCGGGATAGCGTTGCCACTCGATCGTCTGGGACGTTCGAATCCCTGCTGGGGCGACCGCATTTCGCTTAGTTAAGTTCAGGGTGCATGTTGCATGAATGTTTACTGTGTAAGGGACGCGCGCACCCCCCTGAACTAATATGAAAGCGATTTCGGGGGGGGGGAGGTAGTATGAATAAATGAGAAAAGAAAGATTGTGATATTGTGGATATTTAACTGTTTTTCTTATGTTTCTTGTTGAATACAATAAAATTTAGTTATGTAGTTTAAGTTGGTAACAGTTAGGTTGGTAGTATGTAGGCGGGAGTGAAAAGTAAGGTTAGAGAATGTAAACAACAAGTATCGGGAAGTTTCTGCCAGTGTAACAAATAAGTGTATCTTTTGTAGAGAATAAATACATAATTTAACATTTCTTGTATGCAATGGTACATAGTAACTAGTAGTTATTATGTTATTATATGCGACGAGTGTACAACGGCTGTGTTTTTAACATGAATAAAATTATCTTATGCAGACATTTTCTGCTTTTATGAGCAATACTAAACCGTGTTCAAAAACTCCCACGTTTATAGTAGGCTGTGCATCAGTTATGCGTCGGTAAATGTATGTCGCTTCATAACCAGCTGCCGAGCCGCAAACACCTGATGTTTTGAGGTTATCTAAATAATTGTTATTTGACAGTTGATTACTTGTCTCTCCTGTAAGTAATTAGTTCCAAAATCGCATTATGTACTAAAACTTATTTCTTGTAGGTAGAATTTGCGCATTACAAAATGGTGTTTTCGTTAGAACAAAAAATTTTCATAGTTGAAAGTTATTTCCGCAATGCAACAAAAGTAGACGGAGTTTGGACTTATTCAGTAGAGAACTGCACTGCAGAATTCCGTGATGAATTTCCAAATGTGGTTTTTGTGCATCAGCAGTTTGCAGAAACCTTGAAAAGATGTGTTGCCCGGTTCCGTGAGAGTGACTGTGTTGTATCGAAAGGGGGTGGGCGACCAAAAAAGCGTACAGATGAAGCCACAAATAGGGTTTTAAAATGTATTGAATCTGATGGTGGACATTTTAATCATTTAATCAATTAAATTGTAAACTAAATTTTTAGTTTATAGCTGTAATTCACTTTGCTGTTCATGAATTAATTTTTAAGTGTAAATTAAAGTTCCTCGTTTATAACCTCAATTTATTTTGACGTTTATTTTGGTTCATGTTTAAGTAAAGACATACTGTGTCTCTTGTATTGTTAACTCATGGCCTACTCCAAACGTACTAGTTTTTGAACACCCGTTATTTTGCTTCAAGTAGAAAATTTAAAGCCTGGGTTTCATTTAAAATTGGTATAACTAATCTAAAGGGAACCTGCTTTTTAAAGTACAATATGAAGCAATTCTGTAGTGTAATATTCCAAAAGAGAAAAAGGTAGAACACGCCTTACGGAAGGGAAGAGTTTGGGGCAAAAAGATCGCTGCTTGTATTGCAGGTTAAACGTTACAAACTTTTCGAGGCACCTTTTTAGAAACAATGCAAACGAAGAAATTGTCGAAAACATTATTGTATTAACAAGAGGATCGTAAAAGAAAACACATGATTGACCTTTTACGGAAACGTCAATTTTTCAGTTTTATATGATGGAAATATAATTAGACTTGCATAGAGACCCACATCTACAGCTGAAAATCAGACTTAATCGACAGATTATTACTTTCTTATTATTTGCATCGTTTTAGCCACTTCACATCCTCTGTAGCTAGCTGGGTGGGCTCCGTCTCAGTGATCACATTTATGTTTGCTATTTTCATTAATTTTGTATTCTTTTGTTTGGTGTTTTCCAGGACATTCTAAGCATCTTGATTCTCTGTCGCAGAATCTTTGAGTGTGTCCATAAGTTTAGTATTTCTTGCATTGGGAGACTAGTTTTGATTTTCTTATAGGTTCTATTTCAACCTTCATGCATAGTATCCCTTTTATCCCGTATATTTGTTTTGTCTTCATCGTTTTTGAAACTTAGGATAACTAGCGGAAAGGGTTTCTTCCTTTTTCTCCGCAGAATATTAACGGCTTCTATTATTTTGTATTCTTGATTACATACATTTTCTACTATGTTTCATTGTTCTTGTTGGTTTATTTTCGTAGGAGTGCCAAAGGCGCTTTTTTTCATTTAGTAAGTTTGTTAGTCTTCTATATTCCTCTGCACAAGCTGCTTTTATTTTCACCTCCTTGTTATTCATTATAACTGCTTGAAATATAAACTTTTTGACTAATCCGCGTTGTAATGCATCATAGTCATTAATTTGGATCAAAACAATTATATGTTATACATAATAAAGCTGCAACCCTTTCTAGGAAGACATTCAAGTCGGAGACGCTAATGCAAATGTGGAAAACAATAATAATATTTTGGAAATCTTTAACACCACTAAAACACAAACCCAAAAGAGTGTTATCAGGCTTAGAATAAATATGCACCTACAATTTGGAATAAATGCATGCAAATATTCACGTAGAATACCGAAAATAAGCACTTAAATATACACTTTAAATTATAGTCGTTTAAGTTAAGTAGGACCCAGATAAATACGAAAACTGATACGAATAATATTAATTGATAATAAAATAAAATCAAAATTAAATTTAAATATTATTATTACATTTAGTAATTACATGGTGTAATAAATAGTTGCTTTAAATAATTGCATAATAGTGGTAGAAATCTTTTATTGAGCAACAGTAAAAGAAATGAATAAACCTGAACTAATGTAATGATCACAACAAATGTTGAAAATGTCTACCTTCTTCCTCCAAACATTTCCGAACTCGTCTTCTCATACCTTCAACAACATTTTGTAATAATTGAGGTGAGTTGTTAATTTCCTGACAGTTTTCTTCAATTCTAAGTTTCAGTTCCTTTAAATCATTAACTGGAGTTTTAAAAATTGTGGCCATAGAAAAAAGTCCAAAGCAGTAATATCACAAGAGCGAGGGGCCAGGGTGTATTCCTACTAATGATTCGGTCATCAAAATATTCGCTTAAAAAATTAATTGTATCTGCAGCTGCATGAGCTGTTGCGCCATCCTGTTTCAGAAAACCATCCCGTAGCTCATCATCGTGAAGTTCATTTAAGATAGGTTGCAATAATTCGTTCCTGTACCTTGCTGCAGTTAGCATGCCTTCGAAAAATATTGGCCCAACTAACCTACAACAACTCATTCCAACCCAGACTCCTATTTTCTGTGGATGAAGGGGAGCTTTAATTGTAACGTGTGGAATCTCGCTACTCCAAATCCGCCATATTCTGTGAATTAACATACCCAGTAAAACCAGGTTTCGTCGGTAAAAAAGGTTAAATTTAACTGCTCATCATTGAGATTATCCAAAAACCAACGACAAAACTGAACTCTTTTTGGATAATCCAGTTCTAAAAGCTCCTGAACGGAAATAAATGGGGATGGGATACCTCTCTCGGAATTCCACAGAACAAGGAGGAATCGAATAGGTCCATTCTCCGTCAACTTGAAAGCCGTTCCGAAAGTAAGATTCAATAATGAATGCTCTTTGAAATGTAGTAAAAATCATTTTAACAATCTGTCAGATTCGTATAAAAAAAAGATAACTAATTTATGTGACATCAAAAACATTCCTTTAGGACTCATTCCAACCCAGACTCCTATTTTCTGTGGATAAAGGGGAGCTTTAATTGTAACATGTGGATTCTCGTTACTCCAAATCCGCATATTCTGTGAATTAACATCCTCGTTAAGGTAAAACCAGGCTTCGTCGGTAAAAAAAGGTTAAATTTAACTGCTCATCACTGAGATTATCCAAAAACCAACGACAAAACTGAACTCCTTTGGATAATCCTGTTTTAAAAGCTCCTGGACGGAAATAAATCGGTAAGGATGCAGATGCGAAGCTTGTCTCAATATTCTGTGGCATGTACCGTAACTTAAATCATCAACTTGCTGGCATAAATGTCTAATTGGTGTTTTTGGAGCCTCGTCAATTCGTTGTCTTACAGTTTCAGTTAAAGCAGGTACTATCTTCTTTGGCCTACCAGACTCTTCTTTCCTTCCAACACCAGTTTCTCTAAATTCTTAACCAAAGCATGAAACATTTCGGTAGGTATGTAATAATTTCATTGGGATACTTCTCTCGGAATTCCACAAAACAAGGAGGAATCGAATAGGTCCATTCTCCGTCAACTTGAAAGCCGTTCCGAAAGTAAGATTCAATAATGAATGCTCTTTGAAATGTAGTAAAAATCATTTTAAAAATCTGTCAGATTCGTATAAAAAAAAGATAACTAATTTATGTGACATCAAAAACATTCCTTTAGTCTAGTAAAGACGTGACTTTTCATTCCACAGCCCGCTGAAGATCAGCTTTTTTTGGATCTCTTGATATTACAACTGCATTTCCGAGGATTCTGTAATTTTTAATTAATTGTAATACATATATTTGCACATTATTAAAGTACTTTTACGTAGTATTGAAATGTTATCTTTTTCTAGTTAGACCGTTTTCGAAACATTCGCATTAACTTTCTTTTATAAATACATGGGAACAAGCTTTTATTTCTGTTTACTTCAATACCATATTTATTTTACTTTCTTTTCAAATTAATAAAGTATAATAACCAAAAAACGATTTACACATTAGTAGCCTTTCAGTTTTATAAATTTAATATAATTTACGATTATTAGTTACTAATTAATTATTGATTTATCACTAAATTCCTGACTACTTTGTAAAATAGTGATTAGTAAAGCAAATTGTAATTCTTAACCTTCGTCACATTATTTTTATTTAAATAATATACGTTCTTTAAATTCGCTACACATTGTTTAAAAACTGAATTTATTTTTGCCTTTCAATAATTTAAGTTTTTTTTTTGTGATAAGTATTTCTTATGCTCAAAATACAGCAACTAAACATATTTTTGATGGAGAGTTACTTTAAACAAATAACGGCAATTTTTGTTTGATGGTTTTTTATCTTAGCAATCCCTTTTAAGTAAGACATTGATTAACAATTAAATGTGCTAATAGGGTGTCTACAATTTCTTATAAATTTGCTTTAAATATGGTCTATTTTCCTGCAATTTTTAGTGTAATTGCACATTATTATTTAAAGTCATTTTTTTAACATAACAATTGATAATATTTTTGCAAAGTCAAGGCCTACTAAGTTAAGATAGTTTTATCAATTACTGGAATTTTGTTAATTTTATAAATTAAATTAAACAACATGGTATTGGACTAAACAGAAACCTGCGGCGTGTATTTAAACAACAAACAAAGTATCCTAATATTTGCAAGTATTTTATTATAAATAAAAACATTGAGATTTTTCTATTTTTTAGACAAAACTAATAGAATATTATAATAGAAGTGTATAAGCAAGCCTTTAAAGCACGCGACGGGTTTAAAAGCACGAGACGAAGCCGAGTGCCTTTTAACGGAGCAGTGCTTTAAAGGCTCTTATATACGAGTATTATACGCTACTTTTTATTATACCTGCACTAGAATCTAAAAATTATAACAAAAAAGGAAATTGAAATCCCGTTTTCGAAGTAATCTTGTCATTCTGTCATTAATCGTTTATATAGAAACGGTTAGCAATTGTTGTTGTTTTGTTGCTACAATGCATATTTACTATAAATTTGTTGATTTGTGAAGTTTGTTTCGACTGTGTGTTCGTGAATTACAAAATGAACGAGGATATGTCATCCGAGATTAGCATGTTAGCCGAACAAGCTGAACAGCGATTAATCCCCGCGAAATCTAAACAAGCGTATTGAAAGAAATGTTACCTAGGCAACTTTAAAGCACTAGTGTTTTAAAAGCCCTTTTTTTTGCACGCTTTTTAGTTTCAAAAACAGAGATTATGATGCAGGTATAATAAAAATGTTATTTTGTTATTTAAATGTTAGGTATTAATAAGTAATGCTAATAGTACTTTGTACTTTTAGAGATTCCCATGCACACGCATAGAAGTAATTTTCATCATCATCTGACATGGAGCTGACTCGAGGGTCGATCCTGGATATGCCAGGCCCACCCCATGTCAGTAGGTGGGTATACAGGATAGGGTGGGATCGGGTGGGGCATTGCACAACGTTAGCATGTCTGCAATGCACACCGCAAGACGCCGCTGCTGCAACACCAGGTAGTTAGTAAGCTACGCATCAATGGGGTTTTTGAGTACGTAGCCGAGACCGTTATGCGATTATGCATTTGAGCCTAATAACTTTAGTATCAAAGTTTTACATTGTTCTTATTTCACATCTATCTATTGTTCTAAGGTTACTGATTGCATATCTCTTAGTTTTCGAATAACTAATAACCTACTTAATATTTACTCCCAAACTTATTTAAACTGTCCGTTATGCGATTATGCATTTGACCCTAATAAACTTTGGTATCAAAGTTTCACATTGTTCGTATCTCGTATCTATCTATTGTTTTAAGATAACAGATTGCTCCGATCTTAGTTTCCTAATAACTAATTAACTACTTAATATTTACCGCACTGATTACCACTGTTTTACCACTTAGTTGGAAATTCGAGTCTGGATTGTACTTCCTTCGTATCCCTAACCTTCCTCTCTGCAGTTGGCCACTAGATATCCATCGTTCTCTTTCCCACTGGTACTTGTTTCGTTCCTTCTCCTTTGTTTTCCCTTTCCTCGCCCTCTTACTGCTTCTTCTTCTTCGGTATCCTGGTCTTCTTCAGTCGATTTTTGATCGGATTCTTCAATCAGTTCGTATACTCTTCTTACCTCTCTTCGGATATCCTCTTTTCTTCGTGCCCAGTCCTCCCACGTCTCTTTATGTATGCCGGTGTTTTGTATGTCCCTCGCCAATGATGTATTCCACGTGTAGCATGGTCTTCCGATCTTATTTTCTTCTGTTTGCATGACATAAGCTTGCTGTAGAGGATGGTTGGCCGTATTATGTTATCACTTTATTTATTTAACTAAAATCTTTACAGCAAATAAAACTTATTATATACCACACAACAATTACTATCAGTTAACAGTGTCAAGTCCCGCCAGTAACTGTTGCTCTGTTCCGCTCGGTTTCCTGGCGAGTTGGTTACTGCCAACTTAACTATAGCCAACTTAACTAAACAAATACATCACACCCCCATTCTTAGATTAAAACTATTACATCAATTAAATGCTACTCTCATACATATCATCCTAAGAAAAAGTCATTTAAATGTTTCGGCTTCTCCTTTTTACGTGAGGACCTTTTTCCACTAAGAACAGGTGTGGCTGGCCTCGCCCCTACTTCTCTGTCTACATTTATATTACAATTCTCATTATTAACATTTGTATTACTACTTAGTACAGAATTGTTCGCTATTCTACTAGTGCTAATATTACTTTTCATTAGACCTTTACCTGTGACCTGACCTGCAATTGCAATAGCCTTTTCGCCACCCCACTCTGTCTCACATTCGCTGGATATCATCTGGTTCACATGCCTCTTCCAAAACTGTCCTGTTTCCAACTCACATATGTATGTTGAACTGCCTATTTTCCGGTGAACCCTTGCTTTCGTCCAACTCCTAACGTTTTGAACACGGTAGTCGCGAACCATTACTTTACCCCCTACAGCAAAATTTTTGGCTTTCCTGAGGTTGTGTTTGATCTGAATATCTCTTGCCTTTTCTAAATTCTTTGTGGTAGTTTTTCTAGTCTCGACGTCTTCCGTTTTCGTTTCTTCTCCCTCTCTGATCAAGCTCAAGGTGGTCCTTAGAGTTCTACCAAGCATCAACTTTGCTGGTGTCTCCAAGGTTGAATTATGTTTCGTGTTTCTATAACTAATAAGAAACCTAGATATTATGGCCGTGATCTTCTCATTTTTATTCCTGGGATCCAGCATTGCTGTTTTAATTTTACTTTTGAATGTTTTAACAGCGTTTTCTGCAGCACCATTACTTGCTGGATTGCATGGAGG
>JABXWE010059755.1:0-19895 GCA_014611495.1 Limonius californicus
CAGTGCTGCCATAAGTGTTTATAAAAACTCCCTAGTAATCGATTTGACGTAAAATTTTCTACATAAATTTATTTAAAATACTCTTAAACTTCCTCAATAGAAAAAATAGTATAAAGAACACGTTTCATAAGACCACTTGTCGCACTCGGATTTGTCAACTTGTTTAATTTCGGTATCATCATTTATTAGTATTGTGAATTTTGCTTCGGAGTTTGTCACTAAGTACTCTGTTTTATTAATATTTACTTTTAGGCCCCATTCTTCATATGTTCTGTATAGCCTTTGAAGCATAAATTCAAGGTCGTAGGCATCTTGGGCCGCTACAGTTTGGTCGTCTCCGAAGTTTAGCGTATATAGACATTGGTTGTCAATTGGAATTCCCATTCCACGAATTTTCCTTTTCCAATCTTCCAACGCTCATTCTATGTACAAGTTGAAAAGAAGGGGGGATAAACTGCAGCCCTGACGCAGTCCCTTAGTTGTTGCAATTGGGTTGGATAGATATTCATTTTGTTTAACAAATGTCTTGTTCCCTCTGTACATTTCTTTAATAATGGTTATTAGATGTTGGTCAATATTAAGTTTTACTAGGGCCGCCCATAATCTTGCCCTTGGGATGGAATCGTACGCCTTGTCTAAATCTATGAAGGCTAGGTGAGTCTCTTCACCTCTATCCCGTCGTTTTTCAGTCAGTTGTTGTATTATGAATAAATTATCGACGCACCCTCGTCCCGTTACAAATCCACCCTGTTCTTCACTAATTTTATCTTCGGCGCTTTCTTGCAATTTTTTGTTTATTTTTATGAATAGTCTGCTCAAGGTGCAGGTGATACTTAATCCCCTATAGTTATTTTTGTCTTTTCGCTCTCCTTTCTTGTATATTGATATCATATAAGATGTTTTCCACTGTTCTGGTATTACGCATTGTTCGATACAGTTGTTAACTAGGTGGCATAGTCTTTCTCTTAGTGCCTGCCCGCCATACTTTGTCAATTCTGTATAAGTGTTGCCGGGTCCCGGAGTTCTGCCATTTTTCATAGTTTTAATTACTTTATGTAATTCATCTTCTGCTATTACAATGTTATTGTTATGAGTTATGTTCCTTGTTTATTTCCGTTGCCTGGTATTGAGCCCTATCTTCAGTTAGCAGTTTTGTATAGTGTATTGTCCAGTCTTCCATGTTTATCTGACTCGCTACTCTTGTGTTATTAGTTTTCATACCCTTCAAGCATCTCCGGTCCTCTGTTGATATTGATCCTCCAATTAGACTCTCAATCTCTATACATTTTCTTTCCCAGCTTAGATATTTCTCTTCTTTAATTTTATTTTTAACATCTATATTAGTTCTTTATATATGTTCCACTTTTCTCTTGTTTGGTTCACTAACCGGTTTAGATATGCTTGTTTTTTTACGTTTAACAGCTTCTTCTAGTTGGTCATTCCACCAGATTTGGTTTCGTCGTTTTTTACTGATAGTTTCACCCAAAGCTTCTCTAGCAGCTTGGTGTTTAGCTTCTCTTATATTTTTATGGTCGTTCTCTACATCTTCCTCTGTAGCTGTCCTACTTAACAGTTTGGTCAGTCTTCTCTGATATAAGTCTTTGATGCTTTCGTCTTGTAACAAGTGTAAATTGTATTTGACTGTCTCTTCCTTTGTAGCGCTTCGTTATTTTTTGCGGTACCGTCGAAATATTGTAGTAAAACTTCACTGATTAGTAGATAATGATCACTACTGTTGTTGGCTCCTCGTTTGACCCTTGTGTCAAGAACTTTAAACTGTGGGTTCTGCCTAGTTATTATATAATCCAGGATGGATTTCTGATTTAGGGATGTTTTCTCCCATGTATATCGGTGGACATTTCTATTTCTTCTCGTTAAAAAGAACTTAACCATGTATACATAATAGGTAACCGTTAAGTAATAGTTACGAAACAGTTAACTTACAGTTGCTAGTAATTACGTAACCGTTACGTAATTTAGTGTTTGTACATTGAATATTAACGGATCCTATTTTATATGTTCCGTTTCTTTATATATTAATATAAATAAGTGCAATTGCGATGTAAATAAAGCATGCAAAAAAAGCAATCAATTTCTGCCACTTCCGATTTCGCAGGAAACAGCCACAACTTTGTTATTTCAAATCCAATACCCTGTATTAGCCTTGCATGTTTGGAATTTGGATCAAATTCTCATAAACAGTAAATCAGCCACTTTAATAATAACAAAAAAACTTTATTGAAATTGTTAAGTAACTGATATCTAAACGTTAAGTACTAGTTACGTAATCGTTACGTTATGGTTACGTAAACATAATGTAATTTATTTGAATCTTGGATATATAGAATGTCTAAAATTTGGTGTAGATCATCCATTCAAAAGATGCATTTTTTTGTGCTTCCCGCTTCGCAACGGATTTATGCTGCAACACCTTGTATTATGATTGTATATTTAAACATATAACAAAATTCTGTGTATATTCGGGACGCGCTGATATTGCGTTATACATTTAATTAAGAAATAGTGGAAATTTCATACAGTTTCGAACAGAACACACCGGTCTACGACGCTTCGGCGCGACCGATTCGACGTAGCCCTTTCGGCGCGTACCTAGTTTGACACGGAGACGGTTTGAAACGAAGAACTTCGACGCAAAGATGTTGCGGATTGAGTACGTTTCGGTGCAAGTATAATACACATTTATTATTTTATTGCAAACTAAAATATAAATAAACATTTTCCAATTTATTGTCAAAGTTTTACATGAAATAATACAAAACAATCTACGGGAAGTGTAAACACTTCTACTCCAGAGAAAATTTATTAGGCGGAATATCTTGCTGGTTTGCTATTGACTTGAACCCAGGATCATCGGCGTAGGGGCCTCGGTGGAGTATTGCGGGAACGCGTTGCAACTCGAGGTCACAACGAAATGTGGCCGATCGGCTGGGGCGTTCGAATCTCAGCTGGGGCGACCGCATTTCGCTTAGTTAAGTTTAGGGTGCATGCTGCATGAATGTTTAGTGTGTAAGGGACGCCCGCACCCCCTGAAGTAATGCGAAAGCTGTTCGGGGTGGGGGGACGGTAGTATGAATGAATGAGAAATAAAAAAAGGAGCTTCGGCGTAGAAGTCTAACGCGCTAACCTCTAGCCCACGGCCGCCTCTAATCATATCATACAAGAAGAATAATTTTAAACAATTTACCTGGTCTACAACTACTATTTATAACCGCTTCTGGTACACCTTGTATTATATAAAAATAACGTAAAAATGTTTGGGTATAACGCCTTCTCGCAGTATCATCAACCCGCCGAATCGTCTACGCTCGAATCGTTATCACGCCGAATCATCACCGCGCCGAATCGTCACCGCGCCGAAAGAGTCTACGTGCCGAAACTTCTCACAAGATTAATAAATCAATGTAGAAATGGAGACGAAAGTCCAACGGAATGATAAACAGCTTGGATATCCCTCATGCACAAAAAAGGGAGAAAATATATATGCGACAATTATAGACGAATTGTGGTGTTCACAACGAAAACGAGTTTCACTGACACCACTCACTTCACGACATCTACTAGCCGGATTTCCAGTTCAGATATTACACTGGCATAATGGCAAACTATGCGTATGACATGTACTGCCATCTTTCGTGAAATAACCAAACCACGGCCAGTGGGCATATTGCCAACATGTGAATATTGTATTCACCTACCTTACAACACTATGGTGAAAAGTGTAGCACTGTATGGAGCAGAGGTATGGCAAATGACAAAACTGAACAAAAGTAAGGTGAGAGTGTTAGAAATGGACTATCTGAGAAAGGCTGCTGGAGGATCAAGAATTGAAAGAGTGAGAAATGAAAATATACAGGAAACGATGGGTAGCAACAGTGATATTGTAGAAGAAATAGAACATAAACAATTAGTATGGTTCGGTAATGGAATCGATTTCCCAAGAAATGAGAAAGAGAGGAAGACCAAGAAAGAGTTGGTTCCAAGGAATACAGACAGCGGTAGAAAAAGAAATATACAACAAGGAAAATGGATGAATAGAAATCATTGGACAAATCTTCCGGAAACCAGAAGGGAGCGACAAGATGATACCGGAAAGAGAGAGAGGATTACAGTAGCTAATACTTTAAGAGGGCAAAATGGCATTAAAAAAACGCATACAATTACCATATTTCCCTATTCATAAAAATTGTTTGATTCTAATCTGCTGCAGAGGATTAAGGATTTTACAACACCATTGTCGCGATTTATATTATTCTATTCAACAGGTTACTGGATCGCCGTCTTAGTTTAGAACCGCAGAATTAAAAAACCTTTGACACCGCTGCAACTTACAATTTATCTGGTCATGCAATGTAATTTTTTCTGCAATTGCTGTAATTAATTCGTTACCAGTATGTGTTTGAATATATAATTTGAATATATTTTACATAGAGAATTAAACTGATACCATAGCCTGCATTATTTTGAACATTTTTGTCAAGTATGTATATTAATTAGATTACAGCTAGATGAATTTATTACTTTGTATTCTGACTATCCATATAATTAATAAAGAGAGCTCGACTGGTAAAGTTTGTAACGCGAGGATTATTAAATTTTCTCTCCGTGGTTTTACACTTTTTCTTCTTTTTCCAAACACTTGTTTGCTGGCATTGGTCTGAAGTTAATAAATTATGTAAAAGATGTTCACCGCAGTTCTACTTTTAACTCAAATTAATTTCCCCGAATCTTGACAGCAAGCCAAGCGGCTTTTAATTCTGTTACTTTAATTTCAACGAACGTCAAGTTGAAAAGACAAATATTACCAAAATAAACGCCAAAAGGGAATTTGCAATAAAAGCAACAAAAAGCACGTACTGTACCAGAAGCTTGTTAAAATCCCTAGACGTGGTGTTGAGTGGCTTAGGCGAATTCGTTACTCCTTAGATGATGTATCGTCCCTGTGGATTACACAGACGCTACAGGAAGGAATAAAGTTACAAAAACTCGTCGTTACTGCCACGAAACGAAGTTTTATGTTCAAAATCGCGAATGTACGTGCAACACGCGTCCCGCACTTGCTCGCTAGACAGAAATCAATTATATTATCCTATTTACTCCACCTAGCGTGTTTGTCTCGGAAACAAAAACACCCGTTTAACTCAGAAATGACATAATGGTTAACTTTTCAATGGCATCCCCGCAGGTTCTGCTAGCTGTTTGAAGTCTGCGAGGATCCGGGTGAAGACGTCGATTACAGAAATACTGGGGGGTGTTTTCAGTGACAACCTACAGGAACAATTATGCTTTTATGTTACGGCTTTGTTGTATTGGATCCAGCTGCCCACTCTCTAGCATGAATTACAATACCGTTGTTCTAGCAGACACAGTAAATTTACAAAGGCCTATTAAGGAAATCGGCGGGTCCTTTGTTTGCTTGAGATTATGTAGAATTTGCTCAAAAAATATTTTAGCTATATTGGAAAGGCTTGCCTTGGAAAAGATACAGAAAACAACTTTTTACCTTTTCCTCTCTTGTCTATTTTACATTTTTTTCTTAGCTTTTACTCCAGGTTTGAGCCAATTTCAATAACATTGGTTGCCTAAAACTAGAAATGGAAATTCAAACACTGAGGATAAACGTCTTAATAGAGATCGAATATTATGTGCCAAGCTAGGTATGGCGTTCAAAATTAATAAGGCGCATTTTTTTGGAAAACTTCCGAGAACATCCAGTTTAAAAAAAATAAACCTGTTAACAAATTATTCAAATGATGAAATTGTTGATAAAGTAAATATAAAACAGTTACAAAACTGAGGAAATTCCAAATTAACTAAAAAATATTTAGCCAAAATTTACTAAAGTAAATAATTAGCAAATATGAAACTATCGATCAATTGAAAAAAAAATAATAAATAACCATTTTTAATAGACTGCTGGTGCTTTCTTCTTCGGTGATTTATCTCTTACGAGACGTAGTGATCTACCTCCTATGCTCGTAGGCGCGTTTAAAGTACCGCAGGCATAGGGGACCTACAGCTTAACGTGGGCTCCAAACCACTGGTTGATACTTTGAAAGGCGGAAACCATTTCAAAATATAATTATTAAGACCATGATATTAAAAAACTATTTGACGTTGCCTATTTATTTCTAAAATTCTAACCAAATCGATATACATGCCTTTTAAGTTTATGTACTAACTCTTAAGCATGAGAAATATATAATACTTTAACGGCTAATTGAAAATATTTTTCAAAACCCGCTTATACGGATTGCATTGTGTGCGGTGGAAGCTGCAGACGTATAAAACTGTGTTTAAAATAATGGGTTGTTTCCTTAACATCAGGATACTTCCCAATCTTTCCATCCTAATTTGTTTACGGAAATAATACAATATTGAAATATATGATCTCTTGTAACCCAAAGTCCTGTTTCCATTTCAGAATTGGCCAGAAATATTCCATTTCTAAATGTTGCTGTTGATTTTTAAATAAGATGGGCCGCTGACATTGAAAAAGTCATATTCACGAATGGCAGCATATGTGGGAAGTGAGGAAGCGTTGACATTGTTCAGTAAGGCTCCTCCGATTAACTTATCGACACATCATCATCATCATCAACAGCCTTTTCGTCCCACTGCTGGGCATCGGCCACTTCTCTGCCACGTGTTTCTTCTCAGCGCTAAGGTGGAAACACGGGGGACCTACAGTTTAACGTCGAATCCAAATGACAGAAATTCCAGAGAAGATTTTTAGCATTAAGATCCCACGGTTGCAAGCCGAATTGGGAAATAATGTGCGGTGGGTTGCAGACAAGATTTTTTTTGATATATATATATATATATATATATATATATATATGTATATAAAATTCAAGTGGCGTCGGTCGTACATTTGTTTCCGAGCATTTCTTGTTTATGGAGCGATCAACAATTTTGATTGATATATGCACTCAAATGTCAACGTCATCAGATGAGAACTTCAAATCTACGATATTTAATAAAAAGTAATAACAATATAACATAAAAGTAAATTACAAGGAATTGCTTCAAAACATTGAAATAGAAATAATAAATTTTAAAAGAAGGAACTCTAATACGAAATTTTACTTCGAGTCAATTGGGAGGTTAGGAACTTAATATTATTCATATTAATGGTGCAACCTGATTGGAAAGAAGTATTGCGAGCTTAATTTACTTACGGTGGTCGAGATTTGGATACAGCAAATAAAACTCAACTTCACTAATTTTGTATAACAAGATCCTGAACAACGTGTCTGCTACGGTCGTTTGTGGGAATTCGTCACGTGCCGCAGAACCGTTTGCGCCGAAGCTCGAAAGTTTCAAAATTCAAAACAGGAATAGATTCTACCAGGTGGGTTTTTCTTTTATAAAAATAAACATTTAAAAGAATAAATAAAATAATAACTGGTTTTTTAATATATTTATGTTGAAATGTGAACTTGAATATGATTTTGTGTCATTTAATGGAGTGCTTTCCATATAATGTTGAAATGCATTTTGATAAATAATTTCTGTATGCTAGTTTTATTGATTTTCCCTATAGTTTCCTTTGTGTGTGTATTTGCTTCGTTACTAGCTACTCGAGTTTACACAGTTCGTTCAATTATGAACAACGACCCTGAGATATGCAAAAAGGTTGGTGCAATTTCATTTGATTTCGTGTTGGTTAAATAGTCTATGGATTTGTTTATTTTAGATATTCAAGAGAAGGATATCTTAATATCTTAAGAGTTTGACATTGTTTTTATGATGCCCAATGTGTAGGTTTACCATCGATTTGATTATATTTTGCCCAACTTGATAATTATTATTAGTATTGATTTAATTACCCCTAACACAGCAATATATATATCGTGTTTTGAAAGTAGATGTAAGTGAATAGCCTCGCACTGAGTACCTATATTCAGCACGTGCCAACTATAAAATACATCTTAGTGTTAAGAATAAAATGGCCCTTTATATAAAAAGATGTAAGGCTAATATTGCAAAGTTCTGGAATACATATATAGATGATAAGAATTACCGGATACGAGTTTTTATAAACATAAGCTATTAGTGTACGTTATATGCTCTTTGGTATAAATCACTTTGTGCCAATCCGAAGTATGAGAAAGTTTAAGTACTCGCTTTATATAAAGCGTGGTTGATTTTTCATTTGCGGGCTTATATCTCGGTAATATTAGAGAAACAATAAAAAGTTAAAGGGAAAACTTTCTTACTTCCAAAGAATTTATTCATCATAGTAATAAATTATTTTTGAATGTATCCAAAATATGTTTAATTACCAGAAATTTAACTTCTGACATTTTACTAAATGTAATACTTTTTACACAAGTCTCTTGTGTTTTACTTGTGTTATGATTTGCGCTTTAAATACTAATTTACATCTACCAGGTGTTTTAGTGTATGTGCCCAAGAAAATGTAGTATGTGTGTACCGGATAAAGTCAAAGACGTGCCCGCCGAGAAATGGTATTTCACAATGCATATTCAGCAACTGTACATCTATTTCAACGTACGTACGTGTTTAGTTTCGGAAATGAACCATCAGCGCCGATCGTTTCTGACGGATATATTTATAAGATTCACATTTTCAACATTTGAAGAGTTCTATGCAGCGAACTACTGAATTTTTTATTAGAATTACAGTGTTTTAAAGAGATATACAACAAACATTAAAAATATAGGCTATTGGTTTGTAACTTGACAATAATAGACTTTGTACATGGTTTATGAAATGAGCATCTTTAAAATGACAAATTTTAACCAGATTCTAAGATCTACGTATATTTTGCAGAATATTAGTGGCCTCGAGCTAGTATTCCGATGGAAAAAAACTGCACTTCAGTCGGACGTGTAGCAGATGCCCGTTACAGATATTCATGACGGCACAATTTACTACATTGCACAGAATCGACGAAACACTTAGTTGCGTGTGCTACATTCCAAATGTTCCACAATATTTCAAAACAAAATTTTATTTATTCAACATAATCTCCTTTAAGATTTACACATTTAGCAGAACGTTCATAACATAATTCTAAACCATTTAAAAAAATCTTTGTCTTGTTCTGCAAACCACTCCTCAACGGCACATATTGAAAATCTTTTGCCTTTCAAATATTTTTTGAGTTTTGGGAATAACTAACAGTCAGACGGTGCTAAATCCCGAGAACAGGGCGGGTGGTCAACAAATTCAAAACCAATTTCATCAATTTTTGCAGTGCAATCAACGACTTGTGAGCAGGAGCGTTGTCTTGCAAAAAGAGCACACCTCTGGGAAGTTTTCCGCAGCGTTTTTCAACAATTTTCTTACGTAATTTAGTTAGCAACTCAGTATAATATGCTCCCATGATAGCTCTGCCCCGTTCCAAGTAATCTATCACAATTATCCCATCTTTGTCCCAGGAAACAGAAGCAAGGATCTTGCCAGCCAATTTTTCAACACACAACTATTTGGGTCGTGGAGAACAAACATGCTTCTACTGTTTAAATTCCTCTTTAGTCTCTGGGTCATAGTAATGGATCCACGTTTCGTCCATAGTAATAAGCCGATCCAAAAAGTTTGAGGAATCTCCTGCAAAACAGCGGCAGATTTCCTTTGACGTTGTCAATCGACCGCGCTTTTGATCAATGTTCACGCATCTTGGAATCCATTTACCCGAAAGGTTTCTGATACTCAAGTCGTGATGAATGATGTGGAGCACACGCTCATAGGAAATGAGCAATGCTTCTGCAATATTCTTAATCCCAATACGTCGATTTTCTAAAATCATAGGTATCATGGACAGAATCAATGTTTTCCGGAGTGATCACAGAAATTGGTCTTCCAGGGCGGTGTTTATCTTTCACATCTGATCTTCCTCTTTTATATTCCTCAACCCATTTTTTAATAGTGGCGTATGAAGGACACTGATCACCTAAGGTTTCTATCATATCAGCAAAAATGTCTTAGCACGACATTCCTTTCAAAAATAAATACTTAATAATTGACCGAAACCATTTTTTCAAATTCTATCTTTTCATCAGACATGCTGGTTTCAAAAATTCACAGTATGATCAACGTTTAACTTATGGATGTCAAACTTTGACAACTTCTTTATAAAACATCATAGTTGTAACCATAGCAACCATATTTGCTTTTCTTTACTAGAAACTTTCCAGGCTAACTAGATATCAATACCCCCTCATACCATACAAGGTGAGCCAATGAAAACGAAACAGATCCGATTTTTTATATTTATCGCCATTTTTTTTTAATTCGCTCAAACCCGTCAATTTTTGTTTTGAGGGGGAAACGTTTTGCGTTTATTTTCAACCTTGTCACTTTAACCTCCTAGGAGTGGTGAGCTTCACCCCTAAAATTTTCAATGGGAATGGGGGTCGCATGATACATCATTTTGAAGGGTATTATATTTTCGTTTTAACGCTTTCTAATTTTTCGAATTCGGTTCAGTGGTTTTCGGGAAAATAGCTTTTAAAGATAGTAAGCCGGCAAAAAACAATAATTGATGAGTTTTCACTTTTACCATAATTTACACCAGTAATATTTTATTGACTAAGAAATTTTACCTTAACATTCACTTTATTAAATGTTCGAAATGTGGACCTCCAGCATCCATACAGTAGTACAGGTTTCGGACGTTCTGAAGCATTTCTGCGGTAATTTGTCGGCATTCGTTGTTGATCCGTTGACGCAAATCATTTAGGTATTCTGGATGAGTACTATAAATATGACTTTTTTATATTTTATATAGCTTCATAGAAACAAATCTAAAGAAGAAATCACTCCACTGCTCCTCTTCAGTCAATCTATCTACCAGGCAATGTTTCGTACAGATACTGACGAACAGCAAGGGCATAGTGTGGAGGTGTCCCGTCTTGTTGAAACATCAACTCATTCACATTGTAAAGGTCCTTTTGTTCTATAATTTCAGTTATTGGTGGATCAACATCATCTTGTATTAAATCCGAATACATTTCTCCTGTTAGATTTTCTGGTAGAAAAAAAGGACCAACAACAGGATCGCTAGAAATTTCAGCCCAATTTTTGAGGATTTTGAGTGTGAACATGGAATATGTATGGTTTTCATCAGCCCAATAGCGAGAATTATGGCGATTAACAACCCTGCTCACAAAATACGAACACTCATCCGAAAAACAAATGTTAATAAGGAAATTTGGGTTATTAATTATCCGTTCTCTCATGCCCTCGCAAAAATCCAAACGTCTAACAAAGTCATCTTCGTTTAATTTTTGGACAAGGTGGATTTTATACGGATGGAAATTATGGGCTTTTAAAATTCTTCGAATGTTAGCACGAGATATATCACGAATTATTGGTTTTTGGCGGGTAACTTTCTTTAAAAGGCGTGTTTGTCGAAAACTACTGAACCGAATT
This sequence comes from Limonius californicus, assembly GCA_014611495.1. Classification (NCBI taxonomy): domain Eukaryota; kingdom Metazoa; phylum Arthropoda; class Insecta; order Coleoptera; family Elateridae; genus Limonius; species Limonius californicus. Next base: position 11,422 of record JABXWE010059755.1, read on the forward strand.
TGAAAACCTAGGAAACGTTAAAACGAGAATTTAATGCCCTTTAAAATGGTGTATCGCTTAACCCCCTTTTCCATTTATATTTTAGGGATGAAGCTCACCACTCTTAGGAGGTTGAAATTTCACGGTTGAAAATAAACGCAAACAGTTTCCCCCTCCGAACAAAAATTGACGAGCCTGAACGATCAAAAAAATGAAAAAAAAATCGGGTCTGTTTCGTTTTCATTGCCTATCCTGTATAACGCTTTCCGTCAAAAGGCAAAAATCATGTTTGTTTTTGGAACATATATTATGTATTGATAAATCATAATTATACAGGGTGTATTTAAATGACGGAAAAACCGTGGTATATTACTCTCCTTGAAGTTTTTGGCTTGCTGATTTAAGAGTTACTTTCAATTAATAATTTGGCCTTCATTAAGGGAAATATTCATAGCTAATATTTTTAAATTATAATCAGCACCATAGCATTATTGTTTCCAGGAAAACTAATTTATAATGCCGTACTGCAACAGACTGCTGTTTAAAACTGAAAACTATACAAACATGCAACATCGTCTAGTTTGATAAAGTTTAAATTGAAATAGGTAGTTCAGAAAGGAAATAATTTAATTGAATATAATTACGCTTTACCGCTAAGCTTCAGCCAGAGCTTTACGTAGCGCTCTTTTCCGCCAGTGACCTCACATACGTACTGCTCAAAAGAATTGATCTTGAAATAATTATTATTGGGTACAGGGTGCATCTTACTTTGACTGATACAAACATAAACTAACTTTTTTTTTCCCGTAAAGCAGCTTTGTTTAGGTGTAAAAAAGAATCTGTCTTATACACAGTCTGTAAAAATCTAAATAAAAACTACATTTGGTAAATCATAGATTAGTTTTGAAAGTTCTACTATCTTCCATTCCTTTGTATTAAAATTTACATTTTAGTAGATAGAGATTTACTAAGTAAATTATTGAAATTGGTTACCTCAACAGGTTAAAGTTACGGCTGGTAATTTGGATGTGCGAAGTTAAAATTCATTTTAAATAAATATGGATTATGAACTAAAAAAGCTCGAACCCTGTTTTGGTGTATAAATGTATTAATATATAAATGTATAGCGTTAGCTGTTGGAAATTCATTTATTGGAACGTGATGTAATTTCAACATAAATAATCATTGCAGGTAGGTACATTTGACAGCTAAGCAGCCCTAAAAGCAGCACCTTCTACTAACTAGTTCCAAACTAACGAAATAATGTCCAAACAATCTGGCGTAAAGGCGTAAATACAAAAAAACACTCTGCCGGTATATTGGAAAGCAACTCCGAAAGCTTGGGTAACAGGAGATTTATTTAGAGAATGGTTCTTAAAGACTTTTGTGCCAGAGGTTAAAAACTATTTAAACAAGAATAATTTGGAGTTCAAGGTACTGTTACTATTGCATAATGCTCCAGGTCACCCACAAGATTTAAGTCATCCCAAACTCCCAAGTAGTGTTTCAACCACCAAACACTACTTCGTTGCACCAGGCATTGAATCAAAGTTTTTTTTATATCTTCAAAACTTACCACATCGGAAGATCATTACAATGGATTTTAGACATAACTGAATCGAGATCAATTGGTGTAATCGAAGCTGGGAAGCAATTTTCAATTAAGAACTGTATCGAAATCACATTCTTATTGTTGAAAGAACTAAAACATCAAGGTTAAAAGCATGTTGGGAAAAGACTTGACCATTGTAAGTTGAAATAGAGAATGAGCATTAATTGTCAGAAAATGAAATTGGTGGCAGATTAGAACTTGCTAAATCGATCAGAGGCGATGGTTTTGAAGATTTTGCTATTCAGGACGTTCAAGGCTTATTGATGGAAGAAGAAATTGACGAAGCGGATTTGCTGGAAATGGCATCAGAAGTTGTAAGTCAAATTGATTCTGAGGAGAACAGCAGTGATGAAGATTGTGAAGTTAATAAATTAACATAAAAAAAATACGGGAAGGCCTACGCTTAGTTAAAAATATAGAATATCTCCGAACTAGGAAATCTACAACAACCTTGTAAGGACCAGCAAACGAATAACAATTACAGATTTTTGAAGAGGGCAGAAAAGGCAAACGATGAAAAGGATTCAGAGTGTGAAGATCATATCATTCAAGTGAAAAAAACGTTTATGTTTGTTTGTATCGAGCAGTGATGAGGAAGAAAATGATTAAATTAAGGTTATTAAAAAAGAAAATAGTTATATTTTGTGTTATACACACATATGTTAATAATTTTAATAAAATTGAAGTTGCTTGTATGGATTATAAAATATATTTGTTCTTAATACGTTTTCGGAACCTAACCCCCTTTTTGCATCGGTGCTTGGTCTCATATAACATTGTTTCCCACAACACGGCAGTTTCTAGAAACCTATCTACCGTTTAATAGGAGGGTTACCTGTACTTAAACAGAGCATTCGATCAGCAGTAGGAAGGTGGTCTATTACATAACTCATTTGTAGCTGGGATGTAGTGTAGGGACAAAAACTGGGAGAAAAAAAATTGAAACGCCTGCTCGCATGCTGACAACTGATGTACTCCATCTAGAACTAACTCAGATTAGATGACTGGTAAGACTCATAACAGCACTATGTAGGATATGTAAACATCTACAAAAAAAATGACGCATACAGAGAAGACACACTATGTAGACTCTGTGGACAGAGAACCAGCAAGAGACATCAACTATTCGGGGGAACACACAGTGAAACAACTTTCACACACAGCAACAAAGCACCCTGCATCTCGTTGATGGCACAGGTCTATTATAAAAGGATCAAGAGAGCCCCAAAACCACCGAGTCGTAGTGCAAACTGGGCTCAATAACCCATTGCAAATCCTTGCTAATAATCAATCAATTAAGTACCAACTACCTATGAATAATTCCTTTAATCATCTTCTATAACAGCCTTAAGGTCAGACTACGTGGAAACGGAGAAGGTATAGGTGAGTCGCCTAAAACTAAGTAACTTCATACTTCCGGTGTTTAATGCAAAAAAAACAATTTTTAGATAAATAAAATAATACTAATAATGGGAAACGACCTTTGCTATACAGGCGCAATTAACAAATTTTTTTGATTTTTCTAGGGAGAAAACGAATTTTTTGAAAATGACTGATGGTCATTGTTTGTAATATTGTTCTCTGTAATGCCTCATTTGGAAAAAGTAATTTGTTTTAAGACGTCTTCAATAATATTAAAATTTGGTCACCTAGTTCAAACTAGTATTATTGCAAAAATTCTTTAAAACTGTGAGATATAGTATGTGGGTGTCTTTGGCAAAATTATTATAAAATTTCTATTTGGATATTTTACAAATAACTTAAATTTTTCACATAATGCAGAATCATCTTATACGGTTTTTTCTTCTTCTTAACCGGTTCTTTCTCTTTAGAAGGGTCGTGGTCCATGGGAGTGCGGTGCATTACCCACCAGCAGTTGTTACATTATTTTTAGTCCTCAAACGTGTAGTAGAAGAGACTACTTCAATAACAGAATTACGGGTCGCTATACAGTCGCTTCCGATCCACTGCTGCCCACCGCTTAATCGGAACCGCCGCTTATTTGAGCCAAATTTTAAATAACATATACCAAATAAAGGAAATAACATTAATTTACATCGCTTATTTGGGACGCCAGTCCGTTTAAACAAGATAGTAATTTGAAGATCACAATATATAATAGTACGGCAAAACTTTAAAATCACAATAAAAATTGTAAGCAGTTTAATACGTATTCTTTACGAAATGCATGGATAAAAGCAACTAAAAGCGTGCTTTTTTAAATCTTGTTCATTAGACAAGACATGGGTTTGCTGACGGCGCGGCGCCGGGGATTCACACGTTGACTGCCGGAGATTCACAGGTAGACATTGTTAGGTGTGGTGGAGCATGGTGAAGTTAACGTATATTTAGTAACAGCTACACCAAACCACGCCGCTGCGCGTATGCAACGTATGGTGAACTTGTTTATTTTTTAAAATAAAGATGAACCATATCAACAATACGTATTGTTATACATGTTGTTACTGTCATATGAGTAATTTGACGTAATATTATTTAACTTAGAGGCGCTTCTGGCGCCTTAAACTATTTATTTAGTAGATCATTATTAAAGTCTATTAATATACCTTGCGGACGTTTTTTTCTTAGCCTAGTGTGTATATTATTGGCCGTCCAAGTTGATGATGAACTGCACTTGGGTACTCGTGGATGTTGTCAAAGAACTTTTGGGTGCTTGCTATGACAAACTGTTTTATTGTTGCTATCCCTAGTTCATTGTGTATTTGTTGATTCCTAATAAACCAGGGCGCATTTATTGCCATGCGTAGAACCTTGTTTTGAAAAACCTGGATTTTTCTTATGTTTGTATCAGAGACGACACTCCAAACTGGGCACGCGTATGTAATTAGTGATCTGAGAAGAGCTTTGCACAAAAGTAGTGCACACTCAGCACGAAGGGGAGTGATTCTGTTTACTAGGGGGTATAGTAGTCAGTCTAGTGTAAGTTTCATTCAGCTTCTTGTTAATGTGCGCGCTCCATGTCAATCTGGTGTCGAAAAGTGTGTTTTTTGTCCAACCATGGTATTGCGGTGCAGTTTACCTTTCTGTTGGGAATGTCATCTTTGATGCGTTTAAGCGTAAAAATTTTGTTGCCGCATTTGGTGAAGTTAATGGTTATACTCTATTTAATGTACCACTTGGTTAAGATGTCTTTGAATGTTGAAGGAGTTCCACTATTTCGGTAATATTGTCGCTGTTTATAAGCAACGCCGTGTCATTCGCGTACGTAGCAATTCCACGTATGTCCTGCTGGAGGAGACAATGAACAGTGGTGGTCCAAGGATGCTGCCTTGTGGAATCCCTGCGTTTATGCTTTTCGTTGTTGAGTATGAACCGTTCGCTCTAACTGCGAAAGTCCGGTTGTCAAGGAAATATAGTAGTATTGCCCGAATATAGTTCGGAATTTCAATGTGTAATAATTTGTATTTAATACCACCTATCCACACCTTATCAAAGACTTTGGGGATATGTAGGAAGGCTATAGCCGTTTATTGTTTGTGTTCGAAACCCCTTTCAATTATTTCAGAAATTCGCTATAGTTGGTGTGTCGTAAAGTGATCTTTCCTAAAACCAAACTGAGTGGATGGGATGATATTATTAGTTTCTAGTGATATATTAATGCGATAGCTGATCACTTTCTCCAGAAGCTTAGATAGTATGGGCAGCAGGCTGATCGAGAGATAGTTGGTGGGGTCCTTGGCATTCTTGCCTTGCTTAGGAAACATTAGGATATGAACATGCTTCCAATTTGCAGGAAAGTGGCCTAATCTCACGCAAGCGTTGATAAGGGTGTCAAGATATGAGATTTCTTTCTTCGTTAAGTTTTTAATCATTACATTTGCAATACGGTCAGGTCCGGGGGCTTTGTTTAACGGCAGGGATTTAATGTATTTTTGTAGTTCGCCAGTTGTAACCGGGTTATAGAAGTCATTACTTAATGGAAGATGTTTGGCAGTGATCATATTAGAGAAGGGTCGATTATTGTCTGCGATAGTGGTGTAAATGTTGAGTGTAGTTTTCGGCGAATAAACCACATTTCTCTTCATTCGTGCAGTACTGGTTGTTGTCTTCTATTAGAGTTGGTACAATTACTTGTTGTCTGGTAATGCATCTTGTAGTCTTTCACATCCCTGGGTCGTTGTGCTTTTGGTTTTCGATATGTCTTCTGTAACTAGTTATTCTGTGTTTATCTAGTTCCCTTCTAATTGCGTGAGTAAGGACTTGCTTTTAAAAATGTATATCCCTTGTCTAGATGCTAGCCACTTAACACAAGTCATCGTCGGCTCGCTGCGTATTATGCTTCTGTTATTTATATTTTCGTTTAAGAATTTATTAAAATCTAAGGAAAACACTCATTCTTTAATTTTATGTGGAACTTCGCATATTTGAACAAACTTTCGAAAACCCTTTACCACCGCAATGTTTAGAACACCTAAATACGTATTGCAGCATCTAAGTTGCCATCTTCAGAAGGAACTTGAACTAACTAAAGTAACTTGGCTGAGGAATACCTCTGGAGATAAGTCCTTTATCATCTCAGCAATTGAAGTTCAATTGTAGTTAATTCAAATTCCTACCGAAAATGGCAGCTTAGTTGCCGAAATACGTATTTAGGTGATATAAATATCGTGATGGTGAGAGGTTTTCCAGAGTTTATTTGCCTAAACCACCGCCTCCAATCGCCGCTTAATTGGTCCAAAATGTTCTAGTTCCAATGTGTCCGGATTAAGCGAAATCGGCTGTATTTTATTTTATCATAGGGCGTTCCTTTAAATACGAAATTACGCAAGTACATTTCGATGTAAAACAAAATTTTAATTACTAATTCATACTGCAATTACGTTATAAATAGTCAGCATATTTAACTGGTAACTGGTAACCTAATTTATTCGCTAAAATCAATATTTGCGTTTGAGTGAAACCTTTCCACAACGTTTTATTTCCTTGTGCAAAAATATGGGCCTGGGGTAAAGTTCTAAAAAGTCTGTTTCCGCTTCGTGCCAAAGATTTGCTACATCACGGTCTAAATTAAACCTGAGTGGTAACATGGTAATACTGCAATCACGTTTCCACAAATCATTTTGCATCACCAGAATTCAAATTTAAATGTGTTAAAGCTGAGAGTTGGTTGTGAGAGAAAATAAAACTTTTAAAAAGTGATTCTAAAAGTATCTGCAAGATCCATTAACAATTATCGGCTGGTACTTTATTTTACAGATATCAATCGCAGACGGGCATTTCTGCAATATAGAAGAGATCATGGCAATGAAATCCAGGATTTATAAATTTCCATTATTTCGTTACGTCAGGATTCCTACATTGCTGACGTTTGTTGTAAATATTACATATTGGGCCCGTGTACACGAATACTAAAACATGTACCCTCTCAATAATACAGAACAGCAAGAATTGGCATCTAGTTTAAGCTATATTCGACCTGAAGTGTATTTACTCAGACGTATTGTTTATGCCTAAATCTTGCGTAAATTGCAAGCGAAACATAAAAATAGTATTAAAACTTGCGTAATAAATTTCAGATTAAAATAAAGTAAGTTCTAATCCTAAAGAGACACCGGGGAAGGCAGTAATTGGTATACGCCAAGAGTATGATTAATTGTTCAGTCGCACTTCCTTGCCTTTGTATGTGGAAAATACGAGGAGAATTGAAATTTCTTGACGTATTAATTAAATTTCTGGTGTAATAAAATTGTTGGTATTATGTTTGCGCCTTAATTCAGACCTCAGAAACGCAATTCAGCAACGGAAGTTACTTAATATTTCATATTTCGTGCTAAGGGAATTTAAAAACCGGCATCTTGTTAAGCAACACTTTGAGAAATGACCAAAAAAGTCTTGCCATTTTTCGACGTTTTAAACGTTTTAAAGGTGACGTACAGTATGTTTAATGCATTTGAGGTAATAGAATAAAAATAAAACATGATTTTTACCTTCCAACTTAGTGGAATTTCTGTCAACAGTACGAAATCGTGTTTCAGCCGTTCAATATAACTATTTATAATAGTTTTAGAAAAACTAAAATATAGTAGCAGCGTTGTTCCCTGCGAAGATACTTTACTGGTAAGATGACAAGATTTAAAGTTGATGGGGGTTCAAACCCCTTCGGAAATTAAGTAAACGTTCTGGGTCTATAATATAACATATACAAGGTGTCACAAAATTGATACGGATACTTTTGGGATTTGATTCGTGGGGCCAAAGCAAATCGAGAATTAAACGTGCAAACATTTTCGATTGTTCTTCATTGAGGTGTTGATAAAAAAGTAAATAATAAGTTTTATCGCACGGTCGTTCAAATTAGTTGTGTAACGTAATTCAATTAGGTGGCTGTATAGATGTTGAAAATTCAGGAATCGTTTTGATATATGGATAGGTACCATTATTTTCATTTCCTTCTGCTTTTCTGGTTTAAAATGGAACGATACTATTGTAATCAAGATTATGTCGATAGGTTGGAGGTATTAGGTGCATGTCGACACCCTGATGCAGAAACTATTAGACGTGGAGAACCAAGATTACTGGAAACAGGTAATTTAAGTCTTCGACAAAATCAGGCAAGACGTCAACCTACACAAAGCTTAGAATTTAACAGAAGCAGAAATAGTTTGCATCCACTTAGGTCTCAAAAGTTTAAGTTAACGACGATAAGAACTTTCCAATTAATGTTTGTAGATGGTTGTTACATAGCGTAAACAACGATCCACATATCATCGAAACTATTCTGTGGAGTTATGAATCGACCTTTACTAAGACGTATACCATAAATACATATAACCTGCATGAATGGAGGAATGAAAACCCTTACTTAATACGCAAAAGATCTTATCAAAGACAATGGCCAATAAACATTTAGGCTAGGTTATTA
>JABXWE010059757.1:0-17286 GCA_014611495.1 Limonius californicus
AGTCGGATGCAGAAATAGGTGGATAGGTGAAACAGTAGTCAACGTAGAGCTGGAAAAGCTCGCTGCTGCCTGTTCACAACAATATATATATATATATATATATATATACACACAATACATAAAAAGAAAAGGCGTTCAAGTGCTGAGGACTGCCTATCGAGATTTCCAAGATTCTATTTACTTTTTGGTGCATCACCCTGATGTATTCAAGCTGATACAATGTTCACTCTTACCACTAATATACTGTAAGCAAGGACTATATAAGTATATAGTCCTTGCTCTAAGCCATAGACCAGCCCCAGTTGCCATGGACAGCACTATTAAATACATGTATGACAAACAACGGCAATGTCTTTGCAAACAAGTATTTTGATTACCCCGAAAATCCCTAGAAGAATTACACCATTAAATGTTACATATTTTAAATGAAACATAGTGTCTTGTTTATTTAGAAGCATCTTCTTTACAATATCATGAAATGACCGATAATATTTTATAGTGCAATAAATTTTGCCTTCATAAACTGGACGAGCAGGGACGTAAAGTTCGACTTATAGCAGCCTGGAGAAAAACAAAAAATAATTTCCAATCAAAAAATATGAAGTTTACCTCTGTTCCGTTAGTTCCGGTCTCCGGGGGTGAGACAAACCAAAATTACAGGCTGACGAAAATTGCAGGGACATTCTAATCTACTTCGAGTACTCGAAAGTCAAGATGGGAGCAGTGGAGTGAATACGCAATTGCATCGCTTCCACTGGGGCGCCCAGCGGTTGAGATTGCCAATTACACGAAATGAGCTCGCCAGGTCTTAGACAAATTACACATTTACCAACCTATGAATATTATACAGGCTTATGATGAACTTGTACACCTGTCCGCTTATTTCGCACAATAAGACTGGAAAACTTTCTTTTAAGGACCTCTTCGCGGCCGCAAAAGTATTCAACTTTCGTAAAATGCGCCCCGAGCTCACTCCGTCGAAGTAAGCCTGATTAACCTCGAATATGTCAAAACTGTCTCCCAATGTCAGGCACTCCAATTATTATAAAATTACTTAAAATTTCCAAGAAATGATAAAATATGCAACATCCTGATGCCAAAACACACCAGGGGAATTGCTGTGCATCGATCTTACCAACAGCCTGCGGATATTTCAACAGAAGGTAAGATGACATGGCTTTATTCAACAAAAATTGAAGAGTTCCTTATTTGGGTAATTGATAGAAAGTTAATTTTTTTGCATAGATTTAGTAGCACTGAAGTTGGGCGTTGACATTTTGCAATCCGTTACAGGTTTCAAAAGCTGGGAAGTACAGAGTGTCCGGCACACTGATGTCCTTAGATAAGCTATATATTGTTACAGTAACGCTTATTTTTAGAGTTCACATAAGCAGTACATGTCTCACAAGTTAAGCAGTTCAATCAAAATTGATGATAGTGTCAACTACCAAATGAATTTGCAAGTGTCATTCATTGAAGTTTATGGCAGAAACCTACATACCGTACGACTATTTACATTAAAAGCCACCTTCTCGTGATATTAGGAATGCATTTCCTTAATATTTTTCTAAAGTATTTTTTAAATTACGTCCTGGGTAATCTGTGCCTTTATTAATTAGTAGCTCCTTTCTCGCTAATGAACTATGTAAGTTAATTATCTGATTATAAGAAACTTTCTCTGAAATGGGAGTTAAACATCCGTTTGATTATAAAAATTGGCATATCATGAACAATTTAAAGCTAAAAAAATCGTGCTAACGATTTATCATCAAGATAAAAAATCTTCCAATATATTTTGAAAAGTGTTCTTATAACAAACACACTATACAAGCATTTTCTGTAGATGGTTATATGGGCACATTTTAACGAGACTTACTTGATCATCCTTATTAGTGATAGTCGTACATCGAATGAAATTATTCCAAATATTCCATTAAATTCATTCGAATGATAAAAACTTTTCGAATTACGTTCGTAGCGACGCGCGCAACTCGAATGAAATAATTCGAAATATTCGGTTATGCATGTATCACCGAGATACAAGGAATTCATTTGAATGATAAAAACTTCTCGAACTACGTTCGTAGCCACCCGCGCACCTACAATGAAACAATTCGAAATACTCGATTATGCATGCATCGCCGAAATTCTAATAATTCATTCGAATAATAAAAACTTCTCGAACTACGTTCGTAGCGACGGGCGCATCTCGAATGAAATAATTCGAAATATTGGATTATGCATGCTTCACCGAAATGCCAATAATTCATTCCAATGATAAAAACTTCTCGAATTACGTTCGTAGTGACGTGCGCATTTCGAATGAAACAATTCGAAATATTCGGTTTTGCATGCATCACCGAGATGCTAATAATTCATTCGAATGATAAAAACTTTTGAAACATTTAATTTACATGCAGCACCGAGATACGAGGAATTCATTTGTATGATAAAAACTTCTGGGATTACTTGCGTTTCATTCGGCTGGTAACCGAAATATCGGTTGTGTCGGTATATAATTTGCGTAGTATTCGTACATATGCATTTTTACTTACTTAAATTCAAAAATATTAATTGCATAATTTTTTAGATTGATTATTATTCAATTAAATATATTATTGTCGTACACTACATAAATAAAATAATTTCAGCAATTTATGTCACTGTTTAAAAATATCAAATAAAAACATTTTTGATCTCAATCAGTTATGATCATTTGTAAATTTCTCGTACTGCCGAAATGCGCACGCATTTTGGATTCGAATGATCAATTCGAATAAATATCTCGATTATTAAAATCATTCGAATACTAATCATTCGATTATTGAAATCATTCTATTATTAATATTTAGCCAAAGAAGAATTTTCAGATGAAGTGGACATGCTTACCTAATGAAATTACCACGATTTCCTCCTCAAACTATTTTCTTTTGGCTGTGTAGAACTGATGCAACGAATAAAAATTATTGCAAGGCAAATACGAAAAATGAGACATGCAGATGTGAGATCAGATCATGCTAGGCTACGAATTCATAATAAGAATGGTAATTTCAGAAAATTTGAAACTAATTAACTAACGTTTCGGTAATAGCATTCAAGTTCCAATGCACTCTTCTTTCCAGCTTTTTTCTCATCATTACTAAGGTGAAAGCATGAAAAACTATAGTTTATCACCTAATGGGAACGAAAGAATCATTAGAAAAGATTTAAGGGTTTGGGTGAATTGTTACCAAAGCTGGTTTGGGGAATTTTGGTATAGTGGGTTGCTTTACTTGATAGTCTTGAACTTAGGTGTTTAATAAACGTTTGATCAGAAACCTAACGCTCGACCAACGAATATAAACAAATAATAGATAATAAACCGTACTGACTAGAATTGCCCGATACTTTCAAAAATTCATAAGTCCTAAATATTCATTTTAGCATATTATACCCAATCAAGAACGTTATACACTCTATATCCCTAAAGATGTAACGAACTTTGAAATGTCCGCACTAAGCAGTTTTTGTAGTTGTAATATACAATTTTAGGTGGAAGATTACGGAGATTATCCAGTGCCCAAGATCATTTAATTAACTACGCTATAAAAGCTACTGGATCTAGTAAGTAACTAATGACTAAGAATTCACGATAGGGACGAAACTTACCGCAAGCGGTAAACTAAATCTGCAACCCAACATACATACAGCTAAACAACGTAAGATATCTGCATATTGGGTTGCAGTTAGGATACCAGGAGCCCACCCTATATTATTCTATTAATAATTTCTTCATTTCTATGTAAGTAAATACCAATTTTATTTTAAACGACATATTTTTGGCAATCGATTGAGAGTAATAGCTTTAAATTACTAATGGAATTAGTATTGTTAGGAAATACTACCATTTTGTAATGGATTATCTTCTAATAGGATTTTCAACGGACAGACTATTCGTCAGAATTATTTTTCAAGTACGTATGTAGTTCCGAAATAGGATTCTACGTTGCACTTTTGTTAGCTTAAGCGATTTGTATTGTGGTAGTTACAAAGCCTGTAAATTATATGTCATGATTTTGTTTTTGGATAAACGAACACAAGACGTTTTACAGAGATAGATGAAGCAATAAGTACCTACAACATATTTTTAAAATTACATATAGTATTTTGTATTTTGCTTAACAAATAGCTACTTCAGGTATGATAACGTATATTAAATAGCTACGTGTGGTATGATGCTATTAATGTTTCAAATTATACTGACTTATATTTTACCCAAAAACTTTTGCTTCATCAGAACATCAAATGGGCGGGATTTTACTAATTCTTCTAAGATAAATTTATCACACGGTACAAGCATCTTAATTACAGAAGGTTTAGGGTTTTAATTGGTTTTGTAACTACAGGCGACATAGTTATTTTAATATAATTATGGTTGATAAGTATAACTGTAAAAATTATGTAAAAAGAAACTTCATTTCTTATGAAGGGTTTAGAACTGTTCCTACTACCGTTTAAAAACATTTAATGATTTACTATCTAGATCTAGATACAATGGAGAGAAAAAATCTAGTATTTGTGTAGATAGGTATGTTAGTGTGTTTTGCTATAGCGGATTTATATGTAACAACCAGGAATTAAAATCATAAAATTATTGTTGGAATAAATTTCATAAATTATTTGTTTTAGGAAGAAATTCTATTCCGGTTATTACTTTTAACCACGATTTATTATTCCATTAATTTTGATTCAATCTTTGTTAAAATTAATAAAATATATGTGAAATTAAATATTACTGAGTTACCTTTTCCCCACTCAGTATTCAATATATAAAATAGTTGTAGAAAGAATGTTTCAGGTACAACTGTTAACCATGGCTTTGGCTTTAACTTAGTCTGTATGCAAATTCATAAAATGATTAACAGAGTTACAACTTCCTACCATGGTTTTCCCCTGCTCTGTATTAAAATTAATAATATAATTCTTCAAGAAATTATTGTTTTAGTTACCACTTCTAACTGTTGATGATTTGTCCACGACTTTTCTCTTTTATCTGGAATAATTATAAAACATATGTTTCAGTTCAACTGCTAACTGTGGTTAACTGGTTGACTAACAATAACGTAATTTCTGAATAGATTACAGTTTCATAAAAATATTCTTTAATCTGTTTCTCGATAGATCTAAAAATGTATGTTCAATTACTTCAAAAATTGTATCAGTATCTTATCCGTAGTAAATAAAAAAATTCCCAGCAACCACTTGCCTTACTCATCAGAAAAAGATATACAATATCGCCCAAAACTCTTTCTAAATTTAAATTCAGTTTAGTGGTAAGCCTTGCATACAGAGCGAGTAGAAAGTATGGAATCCCATACCTCTACCCAATTTAATGTTGGAAAAAAACTATTTCAAATACAAGTTTTCCAGAAAATACGGCAAGGAATATTAGTAAAAATTCAATGCGTGATCGTAGTTTTAGAAGTTGCAAAAAGAAATAAGAATGAACGAGAAAAAACACGTTTCAGTGTTTACGCAAAACGAACTAATATTCAAAAAATCAGTTTTCAAATTACAACCGCATAAAATTGTAAAAAGCATATCCAACTTAAGTCGTCAGAATGTAAAAATGTATCCATAGTAATTGTGCGCGTATAATATACTGATGTTCTTTCTTCGGAGAAACTTTTAAATAAAAACTTTATGTAGTATTTGATCCAAAAAAATGTTATGCGGCCCTACATTTAAAAAACAATGGTAAAATATATCCTAACAAAGGTTTAATAACAATCATGGATTCATATGAAAAAAACCTTGCGCATCGTTGTAATTGGAAAACATTAAAACAAATATGATTTTTTTATATCTCAATATGTAGTTAAGAACTTCCTGCAAAAACTGTAATGCCAACATATTTTATAAACCTACTATTAATGTCCAAACTCGGCGTCTCTGTACTATTTACTAGCTTTGCGTATAAAATATACTTGCAAAGGATGATACACAGAAAGTTTTCATAAGATATCCTTGAGTTTACCAGGGCAGCCTTTTATGGTTTTACAAACGACCACTAGGTGACGCTATTGAGATGTGTCATTACTATTTTCGTAAAACTTGACATATGTTATTGTAAAAACAGCGGCAGCTTGGAAATTGACGAATAGTTTTTTACAGTCAGCGTTTAAAAATGGCAATTTTGTGAAAAAATGGAAATTTCACCTGAAGGTTTTCGTTGGATGATTTTTTACGATTTTAGTAATGGCCTAACTCAGCAACAATGCATAGAATCGCTTCGTTTAACTTTTGGTAATGAAGCGCCATCAGAAAGGACTGTTTACAATTGTTTTGCAGAATTTCGTTGTGGGCGTGCGTCCGTCAATGATGAATTTCGTGAAGGTCGACCAAAATTGGTTGTTATTCCAAAAAAACATCGATACTGTGCGCAACATGATTGAAGAAGGTCGGCATGTGACTTACAGTGAGATAGAGGCATCCTTAGGCATATCGAAGACTGCAGTACATTCGATTTTGCATGAACATTTAGCTGTGAAAAAGATCTTTTCCCGATGGATTCCGCATAATTTGACCCAAGCTCAAAAAAAGGCGTTTATTAGTTGGTGTAAGGAAATGTTCAAAAATTCAAGATCGATGAACTACAAAATTCGTATACAACATCGTAACAGGTGACGAAATATGGATATATTGATATGAACCGGAAACTAAGCAACAATCCACTGTTTAGGTGTTCCAAGATGAACCGATCCCCATAAAAGTTGTTCGTTCATGAAGCACTTCCGAGAAAATGATCGGTTGTACTGGACATGTCGCATCTATTCCTTTAGAGGATCGAAGAACAGTTAACGTTGAATAGTATACAACAATTTGTTTGCTATAAGTCATAGACGAAGTCAGGAAAAGCAACCGAAAACGCATCATTCTTCATCGTGACAGTGCCAGCTCTCACCCAGCACGTCAAACAATTGATTATTTGGAAGGAGAAAAACATCGAATTAATGCCTCATTGACTGTATTCACCTGATTTATCGCCTAACGACTTCTTTGTGTTCCCGAATGTCAAAAAAATGCTTGGACAGCGATTCTCATCACCTCAGGAAGCTGTTGAAGCCTTCAAAAACCATGTTTTTGAGCTACCAACTTCAGAGTGGAAAAAATGTTTCGAGAATTGGTTTGAACTCATGCAAAAGACGAATATTTTGAAAAGTGATAAAATAGTTTGTCCCAAAAAAAGTTTTTCTTTCCTAGTTTCTGTAAAAACTTAAAAGGATGCCTTCGTACATGCAGAATTTTATAAAATTATAACCGCATGCAGATTAAGGAAAATTGGTTAGAATAATATCAATTTTTAGGAGAAATGGAATGTAGTATCAATGTGTATGTTTAAGTAGTAGCAGCATCACTGATAATTGATGAATCAATATACAATAATTTTTATTTCATTTCTTGTAGTTCTCTATAGGTATTAGTGCAGTTACCTAAATCTGTTTCAAAAGAAAAGATTTACCTGTATCCGCAGGTAGTGCGTCGATACAATCGAAGAGTATGAAGGTGATTGGTTCCGTCATTCTCTACATGTATTTTTTTTTCTAGAGATATGTTGTGTTATGTTTACAATATCATTGGTATTTCCATTATCAATGATAACAATGGGATGTATATATTTCTATGATTGTCCAGCAGAAGATAATATTCCCATGTATTTGATAGTAGCAGGTAAACTAACAGCGCTGAAGCGTTGAGGTATATAATTTTTAATTTGTAGGTGTTTGTGTTATAGTCTACGTGATAGGTCGCTATTTTTCGGCAGCAAGCACGAGAGGCTACTACACATTACTATCAGTATTTCTAGTATGTTGGTTTATAACAGGTAAAAATAATAATATAACTACGGGAGTTTATCGATGCTTATTTGTAAAGGTTCCAAATCTGATTTGGAACCATTTTCATTTTTTTTGTCTAAACAAGATATGCACCTTAGCAAGTGGTTTTTGAACTAATATTTTGTCTACATAAAACAAAACCACAGAACGATTATTTTTTTGTTTCAGGAACAGTTTGGATATTTTCAATATACGAGCCAAGCTTTGACAAGCATACTACAGACTACTGTAATAAATTTCTATATTTCTATGCGGTTTGGGTTACCCTGGCCGAATACGTATTGTGTGTAGTTATGATAATATACCTCTGCACGTTGTGTTATTTGTCGGTAGATGTAGATTAAAATAAAATATTAAATCATTATTAAGATCTGCCAAAATTGTATATTAAATACTAATCGTCACAACGGCCAACTTCCTAGTGATTTATTTATTTAGACCGCTGGATCATGTATTTTCACCCGAGAACACGGTCCATAGCTATACTAAACAATAATAAACATTAGTAAATATTGAAGGCTGCTAGAATTATGCGAAGGTCAATCATTGTGAAGTAGTTGATTTTTAGAATGATTATAACACTCCATTCAAGGAAATGTTAAAATCATGTTTAAATAATGTTTCTACTGCTTATCATGCGGAAATTGCCAAATTCTAGCAAAAAAGCAGATGCTACCTGTGTCCCATGCATTTTCGGAACTTCATTAAAAAAAGTGTTTTAACATCGGTGCCGTAGTTTACTTTCCACACCATAAAGAGTGGAAAAGTGAAAAAATATCATTTTTCCCACCTTATTTACCAAAGTTACACTAGAACCTGGTCCAATTGATAAGGCGAACATTTTTCAGACAAGACGGTCGCTTGCAACGTAGTCCTACCTACCTGCTCATTGAATCAGCTTAAACTGGCAAGGAAACTTAAGGTAAAATACAGATTCCAACACCCACTTTTTGCCATTAGGTATGCATCCTCTACTTTCGCCTTATTAATTGGAACGGACCCTAACATCAACCGCATGAGCATTTCATCCCTTAGAATGCACTGGAGTTTTCCCAAACATAAACATACTAAATTTCTATATTTTATTTTGCTTATAATATTTAAGAATTATCCTCACAGGTAATGCTTGCCTGGAAATACATTTTCCACCCCTTATAGTATGAATTTCTATAAACGTAACATTTAGCATCGTAATCGGAAAAATCATATTAAAACTACCCTCGCAGATATTGAATACTGTAAAATATGTTTGCTACAATCTTACAACTCACGGGCTTGTCATTATCGGAATTATCTCCGTGTAAAAAGTAAAAATGTTAGCATGTCGTTTCTTAAAATGCACTTTCAACCAGTTTCGGCGAAAATTTGGGTTTGCGCTAAACCACAGGATAAATATGAGAAATGTCCTGTATTAATTTCCGTCGTTACGGAAACAAATAGTAGGTAGTAAACTGAGTTGCCTACATTTAGGCACTTCTTAAAGAATCTTTGAGAAACTCTATCCCTGAAAGGTAACACTTTTGACCATACATTTATTAACAAAAAATGTTTGTTTTCATGTATACTTTAAGCCCTAGAAGTTTCTCCCTCCAATTCATTAACACCCTGTATATAGGAGCTCGTTTACCCAAGCTGTTTAGAGTAAGTTAGCATATACAGTAGCACTCAAAAAGATTTCACACCTTCGTATTCAGAATATTTTAACTATATTTGTATTTATAAGGTGGTACATTAAAATTTTTAAAAGTGAGTACTTATCAAAATATATAAGGTGCTCTATCATGAAGTAAATCGATTCATCTTCAAAATGAAATATATTTTTACTAAATGCATATCATATATCTGCACAATTTACTTAATACTTTTTAAGGACCGTACAAATGAAAACGTAGATTCTAGCCCATAAGTTCAGCTACTTATTAATATTAACTGCACGTCAGCAAATTTCTGTTTCCAAGGCTTAATATCATAAGGACGTGAATGAATTTATTTCGTAGTTAATCAAAGTTGGAACGCAAATAGTAGATGGTGGAAACCAGACGAAGTGCATTTGGAGAATTGCATCTGCATCCTGTTACTATTCAAAAAGCAAGCCCCTTCATCATCTCACATTCCGAACAAATAAGCTTTCTTCTCCGTGGAACCGTACAAAAATCAAGAGACTTTTACATGCAAATGAAGTAAGGCTCCCTGAAAAATAATTCATCGGTTCGAACCCATTCAACTAATAATCACAATTTGCTTACGTAGGCGTGAGAATTATACAGCAAAAACATTTATTTTGCATAAACAGCAGTTCCTGGGAGGAATACATAACTAGCAACTTGTGATAACTTTTGCATGTCAAAGTAGCAATTACTGAAGACGCCGAGGCAGAACAACTTGACATTAATTAAATATTATAGTCTGCAATAATGAGATTGAGTTGGAAAGTTGGACTTTTCAAAGTTCTCAATCTAGAGCCGCTGTGAAACTTTATAAATAGTCCATCACAACAATTGCGCAAGCTAACTTCAAAACTAGCAGATTTTATCATAAAATTACTTAGTTATACTTGACTTTGTGCATTGAACATAAGCGACTAAAACAAAGGATGACGAAATCACAAAGATGTGTTAAAATACAAGCATATCTATTAACTAGAAAAGATATAATTTCGAATTCAATTTAAACGCTATTATGTATACACCGAAGCATATATTTTGTTTGGAAATTATCCTTAATGATCTTCAAACAACAACAGACTTAGACATTTCCAGAAAGACTGCAGTTACCAGTGTTTGGAATATTTTTAGCCATTGTAAGAGAATTTAGAAAATCATTGGCCATCCACTTCGCCAGACTTAAATGTTTGCGTGATATAGCGCCACATTATGAAGCTTACTTTACGAACACCCTGTTTAGAATTTTTAATTAGAGCGGAATTGTCGTGTTTTGTAATCAGTTGTGGTGGTGGCGTATGGAAGTTAAACATCAATCAGAATTATGAAGCCGGCGTAAAATACAACACCAGAGGACATTAAAATGGGTTGGAATGTAATATATCGTGACATAAACTGCAGTCAGTACTTTCAACAAACGAGCTTCCTGGGAATTAATATCACTAAGAGCAATTTAAAATGGCAAGGGGTAGAAATGTAATATGGCTCATTTTCACCCGCTGTTTGCTTACATTAACTTGTTACCCAAGCAAAACACCAATAATAATTTTAGAACAAAGATCAAAAATTCTGGCGAAAAAGATTGGCTGAGAAAATATGTGTCTTTACTCAAGCCATATAATTTATATCATTCTACTATAATTTATTTAATGATTATCAAGCTATAGTTCAAAAACTACAATCATTTATTATTCTAGAAGTCAAAAGATTTATTACTGAATGCATAACTAACAACCGCAAAACGCTCTTTGTACAAGTTTCTTCAATTCGTTCGAACTTGGTAAAATGGACGACTCAGGACGGATTCTATACAAATTCTTTGAATATGGTGTCTAGCTATCATTACATTTGAATTATTGTGCGACATCTAAAAAGGTAGAAATAATTTATTTGATAAAAATCCTGTAGAACAACGTCATGTTACGAAAAAAAAATACATACCGCATATAATCGGCTTTCTTTATACGAAAAACATATAATACAAATCAAACTGCATTTAGTATAACCTAAAATAAAGTTTGAAATCGGATACATGAATACACCACTAATAGAAAAACTAAGTACAAAACACCCTGGTATACACCAGAAATAAAACAAATAACGCAAGAAAAGAAAACAGCCTTCTTACAACATAAGACAAACAGAACCGCGGAAAATTGGCAAACCTACATACGTATAAGAAATGAAACGAACACCAAAGTACGACTAATAAAAGAGACATACTGGGAAGCCTTCACCAAGGAAATGGAAAGCGATATGTATGGATCGCAAAAGAAGGTATGGAAAATGCTACGCAACAGAAAGGCCGAAATAGCAGAAACAGTGAAAATAAGCAAAATCGATAACAGAAGGTGAATCCAATATTTCCGAATGCTGTATAACGAACAGTAAGACCATACAGACATGAATTACCAACATGATAGAAATGAAGATGAAATAGAAATCACAAAGGAAGAGGTACAAAACACGGTAAGATCCCTTAAATGCAGGAAAGCACCAGGCCCAGATAATATACAGAATGAATTGATGAAGTACGGAGGAGAACATCTAGAAAACGAGGTATTAAAATTATACAACATAATTATGAAGGAAGCAAGAATACCAAAAGAGTGGAAAAGCAGCTTGACAATCCCAATCTATAAAAAAGGGGATAAAACGAACCCGGACACCTATCAAGGCATATCTCTCCTGATCACTTCTCAAAAGCTTCTATCAAAAATAATCGCAGAAAGAATAGAACCATACGCAAAAATAAGTGAAGAACAACAAGGCTTTCGCAAAAACCGATCCACGATAGATCAGATGTTCATAATACGATAAATCTCAGAAAAAGCGATCGAGTATAACATGCCTGCCTTCTTATGCTTTATAGATCTGAAGAAGGCCTTCGATCGAGTGAGGTTGACAGATGTGATAACCATTTTACAAGAGAAAGACACGCCATCAAACCTTATTAGGCTAATCCATGAAATGAACATAGGAACGACAACGAAAATTTCAACAGGAGAAGGTATGACAGAAGAGATCCCTAACGCCACCGGCATTCGACAAGGGGACTCATTAAGCCTCATACGATTTAATCTAATTATGGATCAAATTATCCAGAGAACGAATAAACTAAGAGGATATAATATGGGCCGAAAACAAGTTCAAATTGTTTGTTATGCAGACGACGCAATACTTATTGCTAATAACGAAAATAACCTACAGCGACTATTACATAATTTCCACCTGACTGCAAAACAATATAACATGAGCATATCAAAAGACAAAACAAAATCGATGGTGTTATCAAAGGAACCAATCCGCTGTAAGCTAGTAGTTGAAGACAAACCAATAGAACAAGTGATGAATTTCAACTATTTAGGGACAGAGATATCAAGTCAACGAAACTTATATTGCGAAGTAAGGAAACAGGCACAAAAGGGAGCTAGAATTTCTGGGTACTTGAGAGACATAACTTGGAAAAACAGATATTTACACAAAGAAAGTAAAGTTAAAATATATAAGACAATTGTCAGACCAATTCTTACAAGACAAGAGCAGACACGGCAAAGACAAAGCAATTACCGCGTACAACTGAAATGAACACCCTCAGACCGATCATCGGGAAAACACGACTGGACAGAGTTAGGAACCAGGTAGTAAGAGAATATTGCCTAGTAACAGATATAACAAAGTTTATATAG
Organism: Limonius californicus; assembly: GCA_014611495.1. Taxonomy (NCBI): domain Eukaryota; kingdom Metazoa; phylum Arthropoda; class Insecta; order Coleoptera; family Elateridae; genus Limonius; species Limonius californicus. The sequence goes on from JABXWE010059757.1 coordinate 13,228, forward strand.
CAACGAAGAAAATGCTGGGACGAACACATTGAAAGAGCAAGTAATAATAGATTGGATTGGAAAGCACAAGGACATCGTAACCCAGGAAGACCACTAAAAAGATGGGCAGAGAGCTGGTGGACATCAACAGAGTCCACGCCATAAAGTTGTGTAAAAGGAAAAGAAGAAGAAGAAGAATACACCAATGTTTTAAATGTGGAGAAAGCAGTATTGTATGCGTAATCAGTTATTCTTTATGTATTCTGCAATCATTTTATGGGCTTCCTTCGTTAGACTAAATAATGTTATTCTATCAGGTATGGCACAAAGTCAGCATTAATCTTCTTGAAAGAATTCGTAAAAAAGTAGTTCAGGTTTATCAATTCGAACGCTTACTTTTACCAGGTTCGAAATAATTAAATAATCTTATACCTTTGATTATACAGATTTAATTCTATATAATCCATGCTTATACGACGATGGTAATCTGTGCGGATTTTTAGTTATACGTTCTGAAATAAAAGTCTTATTATCTATTTTACATCAAACAACTGAAATGGTAATACGTCTGTTGTTTCTTGTCTGATTTTGAAATACTTTGTTGTTTTGGATAGCCAACAGTCCAAACTTAATTTCCAGTCAAGAACAATGTCGAATTGAGCATGAAAAGTGGATTAAATGTGACCTAGAAGTGAAAAATGTGATTAGGAGGGTATATCTATAAAACAAGATCGTTAACCTGAGCTTTTTTGCAGCTTTTGGAGTAATATTCTGTTTTTTTCCATAATTTATATATTTATAGAGTTATTCAACAAACTTTAGAAGGTAAACGACAATCTAAATAAGTACACATACTTTATAAATTTTACACCGAATTTTTCTATTCTGGTTTAATTTCACCCACTTGACAAGCACAATTGCAATTTATTTTGTTCGAAAACCTAAGATTTAACTTTCCAAAACAACGAAGTTTATCAAATTATTGGACAAGAAATTAAAAAGTTGTTTACATTTTAGTGAATTGATGTAGAAAGACTTAGAAGCGCCGTAGCTCCGTAACGGCGTCCAATAAAAAAAATGTACGCGGTGATTTTGGTGTTAAATAACCTCAGCTATACGCGGTTGTCGCACATGTATAGAATCACCCTGTATAATTTTAGTCATTGAACTGTAGTTTGATAACTATTAAATAATTGTCAAAATGTTACAAAGTCTATGGCTTAAATACAGACAATCCTTTTGTTTTCCATTGCGAATTTTTATTGAAAATATTGTTGATTATATTGTACTGTTGTGTAATCTCACCTCGTTTCTGCAAAAATATGTGTTGGGCATAAAAATCTTTCCTAAACTGACATACCACATATGAGTCAATATTAATGGAAGTATCGAATCGCACTAAAATCCGTAGAACACTAACAACAAAAGCTAGATCTAATTTAATTTTGCTGAAAATGCGGGCCAAAAACTTCAATCACCAGCACGCGTTTTCCGACAGCGAAAATTTTACGTGCGAATAAGTTTAATTTCTCCCGGACTTTCTTTAAAAGCGTGCTAAACAAAAGTTTATCGCTGTACCTCGCACGAGCTCAGATTTCGCCAAGATAATTACTTAATTTCGCTTTATACAGAGAGTTCGTGGGCCTAGCAGAATTCATTTAAATTTTTCCGGATTTTCACTTCGGTGCGGCGGGCGCGTCTACACAAAACGCAAACACTAATTCTCCGCGACGTAAAACTGGGAAATTTTAAATCTGTAATCCAGACGAGGACATTTCCTAACACGCCTACAGTCAATTCAGGATCACCCAGAATATGGGGATGTTGCCTAGGCAACAGGCTGTCGATAAAATCTCAGAGGATTGGAAACTTCCATTATTGGAAGCAGTAATAAACATTTAGTTGCTTGTTTTACACCCATCAATCTGTTTACCAATTTCGTTTTTATTTACGGTTAACTAACATGTTTGAAATCAAACCTTGATAAAGTGAGCAAATTTCAGACCAGTAAAATACTGAAATTGTTTTGCAAAGTGCATTTGGATTAAATTTCATATTGAAGGGTATAATTACAAATAGTCAACCTCAGGGTTTTACTAACATCTCAAATTAGTTTCAAGGAGGTTTCTGAAATGTAATATCCGGAAAATTATATAGAAAAACGCAAGTGAATAAGTTGATATAAATGCAATCCAAATAAAAAATAATTACAATTACGTAATCGCCGTATCCACGAATTTTCCAGATAATTAAAACTCAAGAATAAGTGCTGACTCCTAAATATCCCAACATCCCAAGATCTATTTTGTGTCTGCAGAAGATCATTTCTAAGTTTTTGCTGCACCTTACCTTAGGCTTAAAGTTACGAGATATTGCTTCATCTCGTAAATTGCGAGTAAGAAGTTGCTCACGCATTAACTAAAAAACCGCCGGATTTTGCCCTAATGTTTTTGCGAGAGCATCTAGCAAAGCAGGAGAAAAAGCAGAGATCACAAGCCCGACTACAATAGGGGCTGGCTCTTGTGTGATACCACGACCGCGGAAAAGCTTGAAAGCTCAATGCATCGAAGCTGAAAGTCGAATTTATTCTTCTGATGCTAAGTTGTGGCTGGGAGAGTTTTGAACAAAAATATAGACGTCGATAAAAGCTCAAACGAAAAATGCAATCGCCTATAATATCCAAAGAAAAGTATAGCGCATAGAGCGCTCGTACATTAATACCTATTTTCTGAAACACATTAACATAAAACTACTTTTATACAAAATGAGACTTTCCCATTTTATGACTTCAAGTTTTAGTAGTTAGATTGACCGAATGAAATTTTCTATTTAACACAAATAATGGATGTAGCACGTCAAGGATATATTTAGGTCAACTGAAACAAAATACAAGGGATAATTTTATACTCGTTCGTTAATTACAACAATAATAAATTAATGCTGTACGTAATATAAAAAACCTTTCATCTAATTTTGAAAAAAATACTTACGAAACGACACCGTAACGGATCTAAGCATTATAAATTAATATCCAGATCACTAATTATTTGTAATCACGAAAATTAGTTTATAATCAAGAATAAAACCTGCGTTAGCTTTCATTGTTCCCTGTTTGCTGTAAGTTGGTCAAAAACGTTGTTGGATACATAAAGCTTGACTTACTGCTTTCACGGGACAATTATGGTGGCTTCTGCCAATTAAAATACTGTTTGCGTTTGTTTTGTTCGCTATGTTCTTATTGTGTTCATTTTATTTTGTGTACAAAGTAAGAAAATTGGGCAGAAAGAAAATGGGATGAGTCTTAATAAAGATAACGATTAGATTCGTCGTGCGTCCCGGACACTCCTTAAATTATCGGTCTTACTGTTATGAGCTACTGACAATTGGTTATATTCGCACTTAATACATTTTTAAAAAAACAAAAGTTTTTTTTTATTTATACATAATTTGCTAGAACAGAAAGCAACAGAACCAATCATTTGAGGGATTCACGTCGAGTTTGATAATCTTTTAATATACAGGTCGGCGCTTATACGTTTTCAACACCGCCCGTTCCTCACACTTTGTTTTCGTTTACCGAACAAATATAAGACCAAATGCAAAGAGCTAAAGATGCGCAAAACGCTGAAAAAACACTCGACCTTATTTGAATTGGTCGTACACTTTCTTCCTGCTATATTAGACCGTTAAGTAGCGAGAATTTTATTTTAAATTCAAAAATTTTGTGTTTACTGTAACGATTAAAAAATAATATATTACAAGTTTTGTTTATAATCACGGATTAAATTACCATAGTATATAATTATATATATACACATATAAGTATATATAAGGCGACCCATTATGTGCGGTAATGTTTAACATGAAAATAGACGGATAAATCAACAAGCGGAAGAACTGCCAGGGTATGAATTAGACACGAAGTATAGAGATATTGCGCTACGTAGGTGATGCGATACTGTTCGCAGATTCAGGGGTCGACCTTATATATATATATATATATATATATTGCCATGATATTACTGACACCTTAATTAATAAATACCATAAACATTACATTTGTAAACTAATTATACTAAT
>JABXWE010059758.1:0-13835 GCA_014611495.1 Limonius californicus
GCGACCGCATTTGCTGTGACCTCGAGTGGCCAATGCGTTCTCGCACTAGACCACCGAGGTCCCTGTATTACCAAACCCAGGTTTTAAAGACAGTGAAAATAAACTGACGATGCATATTCCTGTAAAAAAAACGAAGAAACTGAAAATCAGGATCACTACTTATATTTCAGCAGCTGCTAAATAAAATTTCTCTTTTTGAATATACTATGACGCAGTGTGTCAAATTATTAGGTTATATATTGGTTCTTAAGTTGTTTTGAGAGTGGTAAACTTTTTTGGGCAGACAAAGTTTATATTATACTAGTATACGTTTGTTATTGAATTGATAAGAGACCAACAAAACTTTTGTGTGCTACTCGTCAAAGCTATGTAAGTTAGATGCAGTTCTGAAAGTCAATTACTTAGAAATAAGTCCACAGGGTAGATAACCACTGAACAATATTTTATAGTCTACTCGTATAAGTCGTTTAAGTTATATGGAAATTTGGACGCATAATCAGTTAGAAATAAGCCCACAAGGTAGATAACTTCCGACCAATAGCCTGTAGTCTACTCGTATAAGCTGTTTAAGTTAGAAGGGAGTTTTTTACTCAATAAGTTAGAAATAAGCCCACAGATAACGTTTGAATACTATTCCGTAGTCTACTCATATAAGCTCTTATATGCAAGTTTTGTTACTCAATTAGTTACAAATAAGCCCACGAGGTAGACACCATTTGAATACTATTCTATAATATACTCGTATAAGCTGTTTAAATTATACATGGTAATTCTGTTACTCAATTAGTTAGAAATAAACCCACAAGGCATAAAACTTTTGAATACTATTCTATAGTCTACACGTATGAACTGTTTAAGTTAAATGAGACATTTGTTACTCAGTTAATTAGAAATATGCCCAGAAGGTAGATAAGTTTCGACCACTATTCTATAGTCTACTTGCATAAGCTGTTTACGTTAGATGAAAGTTTTGTTATTCAATTAGTTAGAATTAAGCCCAGAAGGTAAATAACCCTTGAATACTATTCTATAGACTACTCGTATAAACTGTTTAAGTTAGATGGGACTTTTCCTACTCAATTAACTAGAAATAAGCCCAGAAGGTAGATTAACTTCGAACACTATTCTATAGATTACTCCTATAAACTGTTTGAGTTAGATGGAAGGTTTGTTACTCAATTAGTTACAAATAAGCCCAGAAGGTAGATAACCTTCGAACACTATTCTATAGACTACTCGTATAAACTGTTTAAGTTAGATGGGTCTTCTGTTACTCAATTAAGTAGAAATAAGCCCACAAAGTAGATAACCTTTGAATACTATTCTATAGTCTACTCGTATAAACTGTTTTAGATGGAACTTTTGCTACTCAATTAATTAGAAATAAGTCTAGAAGGTAGATTAGCTTCGAACATTATTCTATAGTCTACTCGCATAAGCTGTTTAAGTTAGATGGAAGCTTTATTATTCAATTAGTTAGAAATAAGCCCACAAGATAGATAACCTTTGAACACTATTCTATAGACTACTGGTATAAACTGTTTAAGTTAGATGGAATTTTTGTTATATAATTAGTTAGAAATAAGCCCACAAGGTAGATGACCTTTGAATACTATTCTACAGCATACTTGTATAAGCTGTTTAAGTTATACATGGGAATTCTGCTACTCAAGTGGTTAAAAATAAGCCCACAGTGTAGTTGCCCTTTGAATATTATTCACAGTCTACTCGTATAAGTTGTTTACGTTAGATGTGCGTTTTGTTATTTAATTAGATAGATATAAGCCCACAAGGTAGATGAAACCTTTGAACAATATTCTATAGGCTACTCGTATAAGATGTTTAAGTTAAAAGGAAGTTCTGTTACACAATTAGTTAGAAATAAGCCCAGAAGGTAGATATCCTTCAAATGCTATTCTATAGTCTACTTGTATAAGCTGTTTAAGTTCCATAGAACATTTTCCACTCAATTAATAAAAGTAATTAACCTTCAGGCGAGATAAGAACTGAATAATATCGGTATAGGCTTTCTAAGTTTCTGCAAGTTTTATTTAATTAATACAAGCAGGTTCACTGGGAAGAAAAAGAATTGTTTGTTACTCGTACACAGTGGCGGCTCGTGAGTTAGGAAAGAGGGTGGGCACAAGAAAAAACTTACCTATTTTTTGTACATAAAATTCATTCTCCTATTTTTCATGCTGGAAAAGACGTCTATGACTTTGTTGTCAAAATCCGGGATAAACTGGACGAACTTCTTTTCTATTGATAGGACCGCCAATGCCTTCAGTCGATCTTTTTGCACACAATTAACTTCCATCATTGAAAAAACGTTACTTTCGCGAAAACAGCGCTCCAAAGTCCAAATTCAAACGTTGACTGCAAATCGGAACAATGTGCTCGGTGCCCTATTCGCCTGGTATATCGCGTATAGCGAAGATAACCGATAGGCAACCGAATCTTGCTCTATATAGGTGCAAATCAGAGCGTTCCCCGGAAAATAGTTTTGAGCGTATTAGCCGCGTCTGTGATGCTGAAGGAAAATTTGATACCATCATTAAAATAATGAAATTAAAATAATGCACTGAATTACATGGCAATTTCTTTCTGTGTTTACTTGGTGGTTGGGTAGGCACGTGCCCTTGTGCCCTTTAGTACAAGCCGCCACTGCTCGTACAAGCTGTTTAATTTTTCTATACGGTTTGTTACCCAATTAATACGAGGTACGCTCTCATTGGTTATAAAATAATAAGATCCTAGTATGTAAGCAGTTTAAGCTAAATTTATGTTTTGTATACTCAATTATTTGGAGTAATAAACCCACAGAACAGATAAGCTTTGAATGATATTCGTATAGACTATAGAGTGTTTAAGTTTTGCAGAACCTTTGCTGCTCAATTATTAAGAGAAATTAGCCCCAGGACTCGTATCTTCTGAATGATATTGGTATAGGCTTCGTAAGTTTCATCTAACTTTTGTCATCTAATTAATACGAGATAGGCTCACTGACGAAGAAATGATATACAACTACTGCAAATTGTGTAACTTTCATGGTAGTTTTGTATATTCAATTAATTATTAAAATTAGAGCAATAAGCCCACAGAACAGAATTCTCTAAACGATATCTGTATCAGCTATTTAAGTTTCATAGAACTTTTGCTGTATAATTAGTAAGCGTAATTAGCCCTCAGAAAAGATAACATCTGAATGACATATGATAGGTGTAGGATTTCTAAGCTGTTGTTTCATCTAAGTTTTCTTATTTAATTAATACAAGTAAGTCACTGCAAAAAAAAAATTATGTGTAACTTGTAGAAGCTGTGTGAGTTTTATATAAGTTTTGTTACTCAATTAGTATGAAATAAGCTCACTGGGGCGAAAAAATTATATGTTGCTCGTACAAGCTGTTCTTTCATCTAAGTTTATTATTTATTAATACAAGTTGTATTCATATAAGCTTGTATAAGTTTCATCTAAGTTTTCTTACTCAATTAGTACGAGATAAGTGCCCTAGGCTATTAACTTTTTTATGATACTCACATAAGCTCTCTAAGTTTCATGGAAGTTTCGTTGCTCTTTTAGTGGGAATTATAACCTCACAGTCTATAGAATTTTTGAATGATATAAGCTGTTAATGCTTCATCTCAGTTTTGGCATTCTACAAGGTACGAGGTAAGTCCACTGGACATGAAGCTTATATCTATATGTATTTTACTCGCATAAGCTGGTTAAATATTACAAAGTGTGTTACTTAATTAGGTAAACTAGTAGGTTCACGGGACAGGCAACTATTGTGTAGTATTTATATGAGCTGTTTAAGTTTCATTTAAGTTTTGTTACTGAGAACGAGATAAGCCCACTAGGCAGACAATTCTTTTGTGCTGCTGTGCGTAATCTGTATAAGATATATAAAAATTTTGTTACTCAGTTACAAAGAGATAAGTTTACTGGGAAAATCGCTTTGCATGCTACTTGTATGAGCCATGAAAAGTTTCATATTACTTTTGTTACTTATTTAGGAAGATATAAACCGGCGCGTCGGAGTTGCGCCGATTTTCCCTAGGTAGACTTAATCTGACATCGCGATTGCGCCGATGGTTTGTAACTTAGGGATTACGGTCATTAGGATAACGGCACACGGTGGAAGGGGTGAAAAGTTACTTTTGCGATAAATAATATTTAATAGGTGGTTAATGGTCCCAGTTTCATGTTATCTGTTTCCAAAGGTAGTCGACCATGGAGAATTTTTCGATGTTGAGTGAGAAAGGTAAAGAGCTGTTGGTTGTGAATGGTGCAAAATTTCGCGATTTTCGCGTTTTTTAGTAAAAACATTTGATGAGTATATCACAAACGCAATAACTCGTTTTGATTTTGTTAAAAATAAATTTTTTTCATATAACTATACAGTTTTGTATGTTCATTACATAGTATGTTGGCAGTTTGTAAAGGGGCTGTATTTTGTATTACACAGGTATTTCTAAGAAATTAATATACTTATATTATATAGTACTGCAATGTGTTTTTAAAGTGTAAATAAATTTTTGTGTTTATGAAAAAATGAATATTTTATTTCATTATGTTTTTATCTACAGCTCTTTTTTGTTGAAAAGAATAATTTTACTATTATTTATTATTTACCATTAAAAGACCAGTCTCAGGTAGAATCGGCGCAACTCCGACGCAAAGATAATCCCTCATTAGTGCGTACCCGGATTATTTTATGGGGCATCGGCGCAACTCCGATACGCCCATATAAACAGTTGAACAGATAAGTTTTTTTATAGTACTCTTGTAAGTTGTTCAGGATTCATCTCAGTTGTGGTATTCGGTGAATACGAAATGAGTTATATTAATTCTATATCCGTTCCAGTTCTTTAAGAAAACATTTAGCATTCGTTGATGAATATTTCGGTCAAAACCAAAGTTATTTTAAAATATAACGAAGTGACCGTCACTAATCAAACAGACAGCTGCCTTTGTTGACATATCCATTACACTGTGGTCAGCTATACTCTCATATCTAGTTCAAATAGAGCACCGTGGGCAGAACAGAGCCGCGAGCCTTGACTTGTATAAATATTTACAGAGTCGCACCGAACGGTTTCACGGAACTTTTGAGGACACCGCCTACTGTCGTGATTTTATTGTTCATCTTCAATATCGTTGTTCAGTTTTCGATTCCGCTATAAAACGCCAATAGTGTTCCGTTCCACTTTCGTTATTGAGATCATTTTCATCTGCCCACGAGGTGACAGTGATAACGGATGGTTAGGTTGCCTGTCAAGAGATTACGGTTCGCCGTTGATCTTTTATTGTAATCCACTTTAAAAGCAGGTGTCGGCGGATCTGTTTCTTCAGACCTCACACACTTTAAGCTTCCTACGACTCTGCATCTGCTGGCGATAATCTGTGCATGGTGAAAATTGAAAGAAACCGCAATGAGTTAAATTAACGCAAATAAGTGATGCGGTTCAGAGCTATAATTACTGAGCTTTCTTAACGTTGGCGCTTGAACTGAAATTGTTACAGTGTTAAGCTGCATGTAATGAAGGGGAACAAACTTTAAAATATGTGAACTAGAACCCTTGACGGTTTTTCATTTTTGAAGAACTGTATATGAATACAGATTGATATTTTTGGAACACATATTTGATTTTCTATTTCATTAAATGAAGTTCTACTATATGTATTTACAAACAAATACTTCAAATAAATAATAACAACTGATTATTTGCATTTATCTAAAGTGTAAGTAAGTACACAGTAGTATTGGACACTACAAAACGAAGTCTGTTTTTGTTGTAGATCAGTACGGTTAATTTGCTATAAACTTAATTATGTTTAGATTCAGGCTATTCCGAGGAAAAATATATATATTCTTAATTTTTGTATTTGTTGGATGATTAACGCAAAATGTTCAAACTATTCAAGATTATGACTTTCAGGGCAGTTGTACACAAGTTCCGGCGGTTTCGGCAAAAGTATCTTCAGTGACTTTAACGATCGATCACACAACAAATTATGATGAAATCAATATTGCAACATATCGATCATTGAAGGAGAACAAGGAGAAGCGCTGATTTAGTATATTTTTGAAGCTTCTGTAATTAAAGCACAGAATGTGGAATAGCTGGAGGAACCCTGGATCTAAAAATACTAAATATTTTCAAAGAACAAAATACTCTTCATATGTATACTTCTAAAATGGTATTTACGTTTCTACAACGAGGAATCCAGAAGTTTTCTGTGCGTTTCGGTGTAGTTCAGCTATACTGAATTACATACAGGGTGTCTGTGCCTGCCTCTTTGTTAAGGTGAAGGAAACCCAAAGTGAATTTAGTAAGTTGCTAAGAATCCTAAGCTATATTCACACCAAACTCCATAAATAATTTAGTTTGTTGCATTTGTTAGGGGTTGTAAGCCCCAGAATGACGTCGAAGGTCCAGAGGAAAAAGATTTAAAAATTTATTACAAACGACGTTTACTGTTTAAAGGCTACCATAGAACTAAAACTGTTTGTTGATACCTTGCAATGGGTAAATTTGCAAGGGCCAAGAAAATCCATAAATCTGCAACATTGTTGGGAATTGTTATGCTTGTCTAGAATATATGGTTGTAGATCTTTACACTTCGAAGGTTTATTGAAATAAATCACTAATTTACAGCTTAATTAGAAGAATTAATTAACGATTTTGGTAACTTGAAATGTGGATATATCAATTTATTTTTAATAGAGAGATCCCTGGTTGAATACCCGATAAATATGACTGTGAATGCCGGTTTTATTATAGACTTCAGAATACTCTGTAGGTTTTGAGCTTCTGTACAAAGCAATTTCACTTTAGTATGATGGTTGAGTTATAAACGTAGTTCATGTAATTTTAAAGTTACAATATCTTTGTAATATTTTTATTACGAAAGAAAATAACATCGTTATACAGAATTTTGCGACAAATAATCAGTGGACGTTTTAAATTCAATACTGGCCCTGTAACTGTTCTTCTTCTTCCTCTGTATATAGACCAACGGCCTGTTGACTACCTACAATGGAGTAGGTTCTGTGAGCTCTCTTTGAACGTATATTAGCACGAGGCTAGCCGCTAGCTTAACCCGGCGAACAGAGAAGAGCCACGACATCGTTTACGATTGTCACTGTTGTTCATATGACAACCGGGACCGACGCCTTTGCGTGCCCTCTGCTCTTGTATATGCCACTATATTGGTACACTCATCCGAGTGCTGACCATTGCGGATTGCTCTGCACTATAATTGATGGGCGTCTACAGTGCTCAGCTATGCAACAGGTGGTCCTGCTATTCATCATAACCTTTAACATTTTCTAATGCATTATATATTGGTTAATATGTTAGTTAGTTCTTTTGCTTATTCTAGGACTTAATAAGTTTAGTTATTCATAATCTTTGTTAGTTAAATTTCATCCTTCCTAAATTTTATTATTAATTAGATGTATGTATTGCGTTACGATAAAAGTTGGTACATTATGCTTCTATTTGATATTTAATACATTATACAAAATATATTCTCTATACAATTAAGTACGCTAATGAAGGTGTAAATACGCCAAAGTTTTATCAACATTAGGGAGTTGATAGGTTAAAAGATAAAAATTGTAAATTTGATTTTTTTTATTGATTTCGTCCTGCAGCAGTTCATTTTTAAGTCTACGTTTAGTCAATCAATCAATCATAATAGCGTCAGTATACTTCAATTGTTTTTTCGACATGTTTTGTTTGTATCTGCTTTTGAAGTTTAAAACGTTAACAAACTTTAAGGTTAGAAATCATCTACAAGTTGGACAAAAAGAAAATATAAAGGTGCAATGTATCTATGGGTTTATTGGTATATTTGAACATATGAAGTAATAACCAGTAAATAATATTTGGGTTAATTACATTGTGAAACAATTTTATTAATACGAAGATACTCAGTCCAAAGTTTTTCTGCGAGGAACTTAGAAAAAAGCAACAAGGGATGGCCTTTCGTTTCAAAGTTCAAGATCAAGTGAGTGCCATCCTAATTTTATCTAGTGAAGTTTACCAAGTTTACCAGTTTGCTTTTACGGTTTCGTTCAGCGTTCTTAAAATGTACCCAGGCCAACAAGGCTGCGTTCAGCAGGATAATACAGTAGAAGTGAGTTCAAGAAAGGATTATTACCCCCTGCCTCAATAAATATGAAGCGGATGAATACTGGAAACAAATAATAGTTAAAGTATTTTTTAAACAAAGAAGAGATTCTCTTAACTAGAAAGAAATTCGAACAATGTCAAGAAAATAGCACAGTATTTGGATTTGTTGTTTAAGTGATACCAAAAATGACTAATCAATTTACATGATATCGGCTTTTAACTGAATGATTCTAAAATTTGTTAACACTTCTATCACAATGCTTTACTTGAAATGTGAATATTACTCACGCCTGAGTGACTTGCTAATTGAGTATTTGGAAGAGTCGGCTTTGTACGTAAGCTTTTGTGCTTACCGACAAGCAACGTGCTAATACAGCTGGTAATATAGTAAATATACTCTATTTTGTTATTTATAGACCTCCATTAAGTAATGTTATAACAGGAAATTTCATCAAATTTTTAAGGTAGAATATTATAATTTGCAATCAATCATGGTTGCAAAAATTTGTTATAAACTGCTTTTTATTTAATCATGCGTATATACTGAGTCTTTTATTAACAATTGGGTTTTGAGCTGGGTCAATCGTAGATACGTATTTATGACTAGATCCAAGAGGAAAGGTTCGAAAATACTATTTTAAATTATAATTGGGCATAATCCCATAACTAATGTACGGGAATAATTTTCGGAGTCTCTTTTTAGAAGCTACCTACCGACTTTTTTCAGTAGCATTATACAAAAATCTCCTAATGGCTTCTTTGACACCAAACAAATCGCAGCAAAAAAGTAAACAGAGCATCTTAATTTGAAGGCATCGCCCCGGCATTAAACCAGAAAGTCTCACAGCAGGTTGAATTTCGTTTAAATGTCGGTAACTACCGTAGATAAATTTCGAAGAAGGAACCACAAAACCAATCCGATCGCGAGGGCAGAGGTCACGTTTATAGCACGGGCCCACCTCGGCCATTTGTCAACTCTGCTGTCTTTTTAATAAACCTTGAAAAGGAACCTCATATCGAAGCGCAAAGCGGGGCATTATGTAATTTCGGTATAATGAAGAACTTAAAAAACCGGACACCGGTCCGAATTTTTTCTCCGCTCTGTGGTTGCCACACGCAAATGCTAGCCGGAGATAACCTACGAAATTTATCATTCGGAGTGTTTTAATCGGTTTCTGGTTTGCGGATGATGTACTAGTATTGCTCGCAGCATCGGCATCGGTAGCAATGCATGATAAATTGCGTAGTTTACCAGTTGTTCTACTTCTTGTATGCTGATGATGGAGATGTTGCGAACTTTCGCAAACGCAAGCCCCCGCACAAGCAACCACTCCCAATGTTTGAAGATCTCACGGTTTCATGCCAAGAATGCACATGGTACACATTTAGGCTATCTTGGTTGCACTAGTATTTGTCACATCCATAAATGAATCAGATTAGTACCTATTTGGCAATATTCTCGTTATGGTAAAGTCTACATAAACAAACGAGTGAAAATTGACGACCACGCACGTTTACGCAGGCACCGCAAGGTCTGTTGTAAATCTTTAACTATCAATTAGATCTTCTTGCTAATAAAGTTGTTACAAAATTGAAAATACTGCGCAAAACTTAGCAAGCAATTAGCAACTAATCGAATACACAGGGTGTCTGAATAAAGTTTTAATATACCCCAACTAAATAAACAAACAATAAATAATATACGTATAAAGCTATGCAATTAATTGTTTCTGTATTAAAATGATTTTAGAAGGAATTCTGTATATTATTGGAATAGGACATTTGGGCGCCACTGTTTTAACACTATCGTTTTGGCGCCGTCATTTTGGCAACGTGGTTTTGGCGCTGCCTTTTATTACCATCGTTTTGCCGCCGCCGTTTTGGCACCGCCGTTTTGACGCCGGACCATTTGGGCGCCGTTTTCATTTTATTATTGTTACAAACTTTTATTTAGTTTCACTTGTCTGTTTGTATGCATGTTAGGGTCAAATCCCCGGTTCGGAACCAACCCCAAGGTATTTATTTAAGGTCATACTGTTGTTGCAAATTTCTATATTATTTTAATTTATATTTATTAAGTAAGAGAAAATAATATGATCGGACGAAAAGTACATTCTAATGAATTTTAACCATGAAGCGGATAATGACCATTATTCAGAAGTAATTTTCAACGATGTAGAAAAGATCAATAAACGGATAATTTGTAGGCCAAGCACATATTTGATGAAAATAAAATGTAAATATGTTCAATTTCAAATAAATCATATCTAAAGAATTTTACACTAACTGTGCATAATATTTTGTAAGAAGCTTTTATTAAAATGTAAGTACTGTATTGGGGTTGACTCCCAACCGGACACAGGGCGCCTAAATGTCCTGGAGCCAAAGTTACCAGGACCAAAACGTTCTGGCGCCAAAACGGAGGCGTCCAAATGTCAGATACCGGTATATTATACAGATTGACTCACTTAAGCCGACCTCGAGAAAAACGAGATCCCGAATTTAACGACGTTAACTAAATAAGTGTGATGATCTCCATGAGTTGCTGTATTGTATTTCCTGCTAATGGCGATCACTGTTCCCGGAAACAGTGAGCACCCTTTACATATTTTTAACATTTGTGGGTTGGTATTCAAATTTGTTTTTTACAAACAACTTTTATCTCAACACATCTAAGGAGTCATAGGTTTTGAATAATCCTTGAATTTATGATGTTCTTCTGGAAATGAAATTATTAATGCGGTTTTTCACTAAGATCTTATGGTGAAAATAAAACCTATTATGTGATATATTCCATACATAAACGTGTTAATACTAAATTAAGGAGGATACTTGTTTAAGCATGACCTTAAAATTTTTATTCAAATTTCATTATTTTAAAGGAAGATTTCATAGGGCCCCACAATTAATTTTATTTCTAAAATATGTACGTGCAGCATGTTTTCACCACCCAAAACCCCGTTTTGGCCTATAAAATCAGAAGTAAGTTGCCAGGATATTATTCTTGATCCAACCGTCAAGAAGCACCGTCCTTTCACAGATTCTTTATACGTACCTTACTTAGCGCTTTGTGGTATCTCAGCTGCTTACGAAATTTCTTCGGCTGATTGAGTTTGAGGTGACTCTTTAACTCTTTACCTTGTCCAGCGCTGTGAGGTATCTCAACTGCTTCAGAGCTCTCACTTGTTAATTGCGCTTTGAGGTATCTTGGCTGCAGATGCAAATTTCCTTAATTCTTTACCTTGTCCAGTGGTGGAGGTACCTCAGCTGCTTACGAACTTTCTACTGCTGATTGAACTTTGAGATGTCTAAGTTGCAGCTGCAGGTTTCCTTAACTATTTACCTTGCTCAGTGCTGGAGGTATCTAAGCTGCTTACAGACTTTCTGCTGCTGATTGAGCTTTGAGGTGTTTCAGTTGCAGCTGCAGGTTTGTTTAACTCTTCACCTTGCCCAGCGCTGGAGGTACCTCAGCTGCTTACGAAGTTTGTGTTGCTGATTGAACTTTGAGGTTATTCAGTTGCAGCTGCCGGTTTCCTTAACTATTTACCTTGCCCAGCGCTGGAGGTATCTCAGCTGCTTACGAACTTTTTGCTGCTGATTGAGCTTTGAGGTGTCTCAGTTGTCGCTGCAGGTTTCCTTAGCTCTTTACTTTGCCGGGCGCTGGAGGTACCTCAGCTGTTTACGAACTTTCTGCTGCTGATTGAACTTTGAGGTGTCTCAGTTGCAGCTGCAGGTTTCCTTAACTATTTACCTTGTCCAGGGCTGGAGGTATCTGAGCTGCTTACGAACTTTTTGCTGCTGATTGAGCTTTGAGGTGTCTCAGTTGCAGCTGCAGGTTTCCTGAACTCTTTACCTTGGCCAGCGCTGGAGGTATTTCAGCTGCTTACAAACTTTCTGCTGCTGAGTGAGCTTTGAGGTGTCTCAGTTGCAGTTGCAGGTTTCCTTTAACTCTTTATCTTACCGGACACTGAGGTATCTCAGCTGCTTACGAACTTTTTGCTGCTGATTGAGCTTTGAGGTGTCTCAGTTGCAGCTGCAGGTTTCCTGAACTCTTTACCTTGCCCAGCGCTGGAAGTATCTCAGCGCTTACAAACTTTCTAATGCTGATTGAGCTTTGAGGTGTCTCACTTGCAGCTGCAACTCTTTACGCTGCCCAGCGCTGGAGATACCTCAGCTGCTTACGGCCCATTCTCTGCTGATCGCTGTTTGAGGCAAGTCGGCTAGACTTTCAGGAAACCACCCTATATCTCTTCTTCTTTGTTGTTTTGATTTAACCGGACAAGAGGTTCTAACTTTAAGTAGTAGTTAGTACACTGGCTAAGGTTTCCTACAGTTTCCTAGCCTGAACACTGTCTGCAGAAAATTTCTTTAATAAATGTATGGAACCTCTCTGGTGTTTTATTTACGAATTCAGATCAGCTGCTTTAGATTCGAACCTGCGACGAATAAACAACAGGGGTCCGTAACGTCACACTATCTGGATTTATATAGAAAAATGATAAATGAGGTTGTAGTAGTATAAACTTTAATTACTAATAGAATCCAGATATGAATTTTCTATATAACTTGTTATCTGTTTGTAATTTATGATTCGGGCTAACTTTTCCAAATGATCTTTCCCTCTATCTATATAGCATTACAAACAATTTTTACCCAACTTCTTCACCATATGGGGTTGGTTATTAAATTTAAAATATTTGCGTTGAGTCTTTGGAAATCTCAATGTATAGTTGGAACAATTAAAAATGAAGGAAATATAGAATAAATATGTCTAAGGTGAATTAGTGAAACACTTCTGTGTGGCTAAGCAGACCCAAATGTATATCCATACAATAATTCTGCTGAAAAGTATCTACACATTAATATCTTAAAATTTATTATTCCGGGCGCAACCATCCACCCTATGTATGTAGATCAAGCTCTTTGTAGGATATCCACGATTACGTACAAACTGTAAATAGTAAAATATGTAATTTTCCTTAGGTCGTGAAGACTTTTCTGGTGGCCTTTATACGGAGGGATCTTCGTTTTTGTCACGCACTGTTCGTGGGTAAGATACGGTACTGCTGCTAATGACTTCCATCAATTATATCTCCGAAGGTGTGTAGGAAACATCTTTGCATGCGAACTTCGAATAAGAGATGTGTAAAGTGCACGTCGAGTTCGGCTTTTAGATAAAGCAAAATACGCAGTGCACATGACATTTATGCTGCAAGCTATAAAATACAGATCGATGGCTGTTTAATACATACGGCACAATATTACTTTCTAATTTTAAAATAGCCTCATAAACGTCTCCCTTGCGTTATTTAATGCATGTTACGTTCGTTTTTCACGAGTCCAGCGTCGACATTAATCACGGCCATTTCAAAATTTTTAACTGATACATTGTACTGCATTTCTTGCACCGAAGGGTCTAACAATGAGAGCTGTAACCAATTAAAGTGCATTTCGAGAGGATGCCGTTGGTAAAGCCATTTCTGATGACTGAACTTAAGTGAACAGCTGTGGTCACATAAATATGCTTTGTCCGCTGATTATTATTTAATACTTTAAAAATGGAGCTGTTATAGGATGTATCCGCACCACTTTGGTACATTTGAATACAAATGGCCGAGGTATCGTGACTTGATCTTGATTTACATCATAATACACAGGACACTACTCGATACGAACACCTGCTATCGTCC